>PVKP010004258.1:0-99608 GCA_004027715.1 Plecturocebus donacophilus | reverse complement strand
AATAAAAAAGAAAAGAGAGAATAATCAAATAGATGCAATAAAAAACGATAAAGGGGATATCACCACAGATTCCACAGAAATACAAACTACAGTCTGAGGTTACTACAAACAACTCTATGCACATAAACCAATAAACCTGGAAGAAATGGATAAATTCCTGGACACTTGCACCCTCTCAAGCCTAAACCAGGAAGAAGTTGAAACCTTGAATAGACCAATAACAAGGGCTGATGTTGAGGTAGCAATTAATAGCCTACCAACCAAAAAAAGTCCAGGTCCAGATGGATTCACAGCTGAATTCTACCAGACATACAAAGAGGAGCTGGTGCCATTCCTTCTGAAACTATTCCAAACAATCCAAAAAGAGGGAATCCTTCCCAAATCATTTTATGAGACCAACATCATCCTAATACCAAAACCCAACAGAGACTCAACAAAAAAAGAAAACTTCAGGCCAATATCCATGATGAACATAGATGCAAAAATATTCAATTAAATACTGGCAAACCCATTGCAACAGCACATCAAAAAGCCTACCCATCACAATCAAGTAGGCTTCATTCCAGGGATGCAAGGCTGGTTCAACATACGCAAGTCTATAAACGTAATCCACCACATAAACAGAACCAAAGACAAAAACCACATGATTATCTCAATAGATGCAGAGAAGGCCTTCAACAAAATTCAACAGACCTGTATGCTAAAACTCCCAATAAACTAGGTATCAAAATAACATATCTCAAAATAACAAAAGCTATTTATGACAAGCCTACAGCCAATATCATACTGAATGGGCAAAAACTGGAAGTATACCCTTTGAAATCCAGCACTAGATAAGGATGCCTTCTGTCACCACTCCTATTCAATATAGTATTGGAAGTTCTAGCCAGAGCAATTAGGCAACAAAAAAAAATATAAAGTGTATTCATATAGGTAAAGAGGAAGTCAAATTGTCTCTATTTGCAGATGACATGATTGTATATTTAGAAGACTCTATGATCTCAGCCCAAAATCTCCTTAAACTGGTAAGCAACTTCAGCAAAGTCTCAGGATACAAAATCAATGTGCAGAAATCACAAGCATTTCTATACACCAATAACAGATTGGCAGAGAGCCAGATCATGAGCAAACTCCCATTCACAATTGCTACAGAGAGAATAAAATACCTAGGATACAACTAATAAAGGATGTAAAGGATCTCTTCAAGGAGGACTACAAACCACTTCTCAAGGAAATAAGAGAGGACAAAAACCGATGGAGATACATTCCATGCTCACGGTCAGGAAAAATCAATATAGTGAAAATGGCCATACTGTCCAAAATAATTTATAGATTCAATGCTATCCCCATCCAAAATAATTTATAGATTCAATGCCATCCCCATCAAGCTACCAATGACCTTCTTCACAGAACTGGAAAAAAACACCTTAAATTTCATATGAAACCAAAAGAGAGCCCACATAGCCAAGACAATCCTAAGCAAAAAGAACAAAGCCGGAGGCATCATGCTACCTGATTTCAAACTATACTACAAGGCTACAGTAATCAAAACAGCATGGTACTGGTACCAAAACAGAGATATAGACCAATGGAACACAACAGAGGCCCTGGAGGCAACGTCACACGTCTACAATGGTCTGATCTTTGACAAACCTGACAAAAACAAGCAATGGGGAAAGCATTCCCTGTTTAATAAATGGTGTTCAGAAAACTGGCTAGTCCTGTGCAGAAAGCAGAAACTGGACATCTTCCTGACAGTTTACAATAAAATTAACTCCAGATGGATTAAAGACTTAAACATAAGATCTAACACCATGAAAATCCTAGAAGAAAACCTAGGCAAAACCATTCAGGACATAGGCATAGGCAAGGATTTCATGACTAAAACATCAAAAGCATTGGCAACAAAAGCCAAAATAGACAAACTTTGGACCTAATTAAACTCCAGAGCTTCTGTACAGCAAAATAAACGATCATTAGAGTGAACTGGCAACCAACAATGGAAAAAAATTTTTGCAATCTGCCCATCTGACAAAGGGCTAATATCCAGAATGTACAAAGAACTAAAACAAATTTACAAGAAAAAAACAAACAAACCCATCCACAAGTGGGCAAAGGATATGAACAGACACTTTTCAAAAGAAGACATATATGAGGCCAACAAACATGGAAAAATGCCCGTCATCACTGATTATTAGAGAAATGTAAATCAAAACCACATTGAGATACCAGCTCACACCAGTTAGAATGGCAATCATTAAAAAATCTGGAGACAACAGATGTTGGAGAGGATGTGGAGAAATAGGAACACTTTTACACTGTTGGTGGGAGTGTAAACTAGTTCAACCATTGTGTAAGAAAGTGTGGCAATTCCTCAAGGACCTAGAAACAGAAATTCCATTTGACCCAGAAATCCCATTACTGGGTATATAAACAAAGGATTATAAATCATTATATTATAAAGACACATGTACACACATGTTCATAGTGGCACTGTTTATAATAGCGAAGACCTGGAACCAACCCAAATACCCATTGATAATAGACTGGACATGGAAAATGTGGCACATATACCCCATGGAATACTATGCAGCCATAAAAAATGATGAGTTTGTGTCCTTTGTAGGGACATGGATGAATCTGGAAACCATAATTCTCAGCAAACTGACACAAGAACAGAAAATCAAACACCACATGTTCTCACTCATAGGCAAGTGTTGAACAATGAGAACACATGGACACAGGCAGGAGTGCATCACACACTGGGGTCTGTTGGGGGGTGCCAAGAGAGGAACAGCGGAGTGGGTGGGAAGGTCAAGGAGGGATAACATGGGAAGAAATGCCAGATGTAGGTGACGGGGGGATGGAGGCAGCAAACCACATTGCCATGTGTGTACCTATGCAACAATCCTGCATGATCAGCACATGTACCCCAGAAACTGAAGTACAATAAAAAATAAATAAAAATAAAAAGATATGATTAATACATTTTTTAAAATGTAGCCAGTGTCATAAGCACAAATACTATACTATTCTACTTACATGAGGTATCTAAAATAGTCTAACACACAGAAGCAGAGAATAGAACAGTAGTTTCTAAGGGACTTAGAGGAGCAGAAACGGGGAGTTGTTGGTCAATGGTTATAAAATTTCGGTTATGCAAGACACATATGTTCTAGAGATCTGCTGCACAACATAGTGCCTATGGTTAACAACAGGATATAGTACACTTAAAAATTTGTAAGAGGGTGGCTCTCATATTAACTGTTCTTACAACAAAAGGAGTGGGATGCATAAGGAAACTTTTAGAAGTCGTGAATATGTTTATTAGCTTGATTGCAGTGATAGTATCACAAGTACATGAATATGTCCCAACTCATCTAACATACATTAAGCATATGTAATTGCTTTGTATATTAATTAGACTTAAAAAGATCAGGGAGATTGAAATAGTGGCATTACAGAGACATAATGGTGAGGTACTTAAAGGAGAAAGGACTAAAGAGACCATTTTCAGATGGTAAGCATTTCATAATCAGAAAAAAAAAGCAAAAAAAAAATTCATAGTTCTTGTATTGAGTAATATGTTCAATATTTCAGATATTTACCTCATCACTGAGCCTCAGTTCTTCCTTGAGGTTAACTATATCGACCATCAACAAATTTCTAAGCCTCAAACTATTTCTAACACTCACTGTGTCTTTGATCTCCAACCCATCTCTCAGATTGAATTCTTAGGCTCTGTCCCATTCATTGCATTTGCCTTATCCTGCTCCCAAGTGATCACTGCCTAAAATTTCAGTCTTACACCAAGGAAAAGGTAAATGTCAGGTACAGTGCAAACTGTGAGATTAGAGGTTAGAGGTGAATGTCAGCAACAAGATCATACCTGGAGATGAGGTAAAATAACAAAGGAGATAAAGGTTACACGCATGAATTTTAATAAAAACACTCCTGTTTCTATTATAAACTTAGTTTATTTTAGAAATACAGAGCATATGTAGACATCAATGTATTTACAGATTCAAATCAGGAAGTATGTCATTCATGGGAATCTAGAGGGCAATTCATAACATTATACATGTCTGGCTATTGGGTCTCAGAGGCACAGTTGTCAAGTTAAACCATAAGACAAATGAGGAACATAAGAGACTCAGAAATGGAGGCAAGGGTATAGAATTGTAAATAAGAAGAAAGAGGTATACCATCCAGTTCTCTTTTCCTATACGTTTAGGGAAGAGCTGTGAAGAAAATGATTAAATGAAAATATACAGCAAAGCTTCTATAAACATGTATTAAATGAAAAGTGTTTAATTACATAGAAAAATGAATTCACAAGATCAGGGGAAAGGGTGAGAGTAAAGGAGCAGTCAGGATTGAAATGTGCCTAAGGAATTAGAAGTAGTTGGATAGAAATTCACGTATCAGAGAGTAAAGCAGAGAACATTTGACTTTCACTCTTGGTGGTCACTGGAATAAAACACTGATGGATGCTGGAGTTGGGAAATAAACCAGAAGGCCATGGTAAAACAGGAACAGGATATGCAGATGCAGCCTTTGCTGTTGGCAGAATGTGCAGCTTTTTGAAACCACAAGGCCTGACTGGGGACTGGGATGTTGCTGTGATCTTATAAACTTGCTTCCTCTGCTTGGTTCTGCTGCTGCTAACAGCTTCACATTAGAAAAGCGGGTTTTGGAGGACTGCCCCTCAGCACATTTACTTTCTACCTGCTCAGCTCTGCAATGAGACCAGAGAATGTTAGGTAAAAGAGGTCCTAGGCCTTCTTCCTACAGGAATTACGTTGAAGTGACTAGGCAATGTGAAGCTAAAAACTGGAAGTCTATTGGTGAAATGATGATTTGTGAACTACAGCTTTAAATCAAGTTGTAGAAACCGGGGCCTGAAATTATCAGGATAATATTACACAACTGGTGACTCAGGAAGGCCTCAACTATTTCCTTCCACTAAACAGAAAAAGCAGCATCTAATTTTCATCCTTAAACCAAAACACACATTGTATGAATGTCTTTCATACTGATCATTCCACTCCTCTTTTGTTTTAGGACTTCACATATAGTATAACCTACAGTACTAGATAGGAAGGTGAGAAGTTTCCCATCCTTAAGTCACTAGATTATCTAATCTACATGTTGCTGTGACATCAGTAATGGGATGGTCCCCATAGTCCTTTGAGAGTTAACATGATCGGATTTGCATGTTAAAAAGATGATTTTCACACTATATGGAGGGTGGATTAGTAGGGTCTGTGGGAAGAGCATATGAGATAAATCAGGAAACTACCATCAAAATCTAGTGAGAACTGATGGTCTATAAGAAGAAAGAATATGTTTAGGGGGATTAAAGTTTGATGACTAATATAATATGGGGGAAGGAACAAAGTAGAGAGAGGAAGGTAACTAGGATAAAAGCAAGATCTCTGGTTTGGGTGGAGGTGTCCTTTCTGAGATAGAGAACATAAGAAAGTGAGAGTGTATGGCAGAAAAAAATGCGGTATTCACTTTGAGGTGTGTTGATTTTGGATATTTAATTTTAGACATGTTGAAGGCATCCAGCAGGCAGGAAGATACACAGTTCTGAAGATACATAGATGTAAGAGCTCAGTGTGTACATGGTCAGTGAGGTGGTAGATCACCCAGGAAGAAGATAGAGAAGAGAAACATACTTTAATTTTAATCTGTTTGAAATTCAAAACTTTAGTTGGACAAGAAGCCATAGACTAAGGATTATTTTTTACTTTTATACATAAAACGTCATTTGCAAAAAAAAAGCATTACATACAAATGATTGGTACTTAATGGGTTAGCTCCCTCATAGTTGTTTGTGCTTTTAAATGCTGCTTACCAAAGAAAAAGGAGCAATGTCACCCTGGGGGTATATGTGCGTGTGAAGATGGAAGTCAGAGAGTACAACAACAAAACATAATACATATGAGTGTATGTGTAGACGAATTTTTTTTAAATAAATGCATATGAGAAAACACTAAAAATTTGTTCTTAAGGGCTATGAGGAACACTGGTTTTGGGTGATGAGGAAGGAAATATTTGTTATGTGATGATTACTTTGCTTATATTTCTGCTTCTAGTCAGTGTGAAGTTAAACTTTAAAATCCATGCAAGGAATCCCTGTTCAACTAATACAGAGGTTAGACAACATGCTTGTCCAGAGAAAGATCTCACTGCAAATAACCCTTACATAATTTAATTACAAATTCTAGTTTATATTCATATTTATATGTGTGTTTGCATGTGTATGTGTGTATGCACACACATTTAACACACATACAAACACATGCACACATAGTTTTTTAGCTGGTAGAAGAAAAAATAATTTATAAGAGTCTAATGATTATAGTGAAACACTTAAACAACAATAATCAAAAACTAAAAGGAAGTATGGTAAAACAATTTAAAACTGGGTGTGTTTCTCCAGCAATACTATGAATTTTCAAAAATTTGATTAATTTTGCATGATATGTTTAATGTGTCAATTCTTGAGAAATTTGATAATGGCATTGAAAGGGACATTGAAAAACTGTCATTTCCTATTCTCTATATTTGTATCTGTAGTACTTACATATTAATAATATTTACACTAAACTTACATTTCTATATAAGTATAGTTATTTTGACATCATTTTCCTAAGCCCAGATCATTTATTGAATTTTATGCTTAAGGTTGCCTAAAAACTATTCATAATTCTTTTAAAAATGGACCTTTCTAATGCCAACAAATTGAGTATTTAAGTAATGTAAGTGATTTAGGAGTCTAGTAAATGACACCCATTTTTGTCCCCTTACTTCTGAGTTTGCAGTTAAGAACTGACAAGTGGAACTTAAAATTGTAACTTTGTTTCTGACAAATTTTATTATATAGAATGGCTTTTTATGTGTGACCAAATGATTTACCTATGAATCTTCTAAATTAATCAGATTTGAATGGATAACAAGGAATGCCTCCATTGGAATATAGGCTGCTCTCATGGGCTTAATCATAATGAGGAGAGCAAGAAAGAACACATGCATCTTGCAGGCAGTTTAACTCTGAAAAATGCCACGAGGGCCTATGGCAAGCACACTGAGCTTTTTCTTTCAAATTCACCCCTTAGGTAAGTTGCTCCACTTCCAACTGAGAGGGGAGAAGAGAGCAAGTAGAGAAACTGAAGGCAGTCCTCGTACACTTTTCCTTCCTGACAAAGTGAAGCAGAAATTGGCTTTCCTCCACTAAAACATGAGCAATGTCATCCTGCAACCCTACTTCATAGGTGATAAGTAATAGTACACATCCATCACTTTCGGTGTATACAAATCCCTGTATTAAGCCCAATGACAGAAATCAGTGACATTTTAAGGAGAATCGGGTTAACTCTACAACTATAAAGATGTTCAATTTGTTTCTTTCTTTTCATTGCTCTAGAGAAATAAACTTCTTATTTAAAGAAATGAGTGCTTCTTATCTAGTCTAAGAGAACCAAATCTTTATGTATCTTTATGTTTCTTTGTAGTTCTCATTTAAACTTTATAATCCCGATAAGTATTTTAATGAACATATTTAGTTTGCCAATTTTCATTTTTCATAGCCCTATGATATTTGGTGCACTTGTCGAATGTTCTGTTTGTACCCTCTCTTCCCTGATTATTCTGTTTAGAAAGTCACTACAACCTTAAGTGCCTCTTTATAAGGTCTTCATGAAACACAGTTGAACCTCCGATTAGTCACCAGATTGACGATTTTTTTCTGTCTGCACAAGGGTGAAAGATGGGGGTGTGTTCAGAAGGCAACTAGGATGCTACTTGAAACCCAGAGACAAATCTACCAAAACAGTTTGTGTAGGAAGACAGTTAACTTTGCAGTAATGATCAAAACTCTTTCTTGTAAACACTCAGTATAGTTAAAGATACCGAAAGATAAGCAATATAATAATATTTACCTTGACTTCTGAAGATTTGTTCTAATAAGTAAGTCGAAGGTAGACATTGTACTATACAAAATGATTAACAGTTCATTCTTCCTATTAATGTTACTGGATTTAATATTATGACTATTATGTGGCACTTGAAACTCTTCCCCAGAGAAAAGGAAAATGCCACGAAAAACGTAGTTTTGTGATTGAATTGCATAATTAACATATAAATTTATGATGCTAAAAAGCCAATATTGTTATGGATCAGTGCATTGGCCTTATTAACATTTTTATTTAAATTCAAAACTTTCATAAAATTGCTTTAGATGTTTTATTACTACAAAATTAATGTGAAAAACTTAAGAAGACTCAGTGATAGTCACATGCCTTCTGATTTATAAAAGTGGAATTAACATCTGGTCAGTTTTGTTCACTGATGTGTCCTTTATGCTGAACACACAGTAGTTCAATAAAGTTCTGCTGACTTTATGAATAGATTAAGAAACTGGAGACTCCTGAGAATATGAAAAGTTCCAGCCTCAATCTTCTTGCAAGGAGGTGTTAATTTGTAATGGCGTGGAAAAATCCCAATCTTTTCACAAAAAGGGGAGGAAACACATACTTCTCTTAAAATTATATTATGGGCTAAAGATGCCAGATTTTTATGAAGCATTTTAAGAGAATTTTTTTTCTAAATAGAATAAATTTGGCTTTAACATAGAAAATGGTGTCTTAGATAGTTCTTACTACGTATTTTTAGGAAGTATTTTAAATAAATTAAGGAGTATGGTGATAACTCTTTCTAGCGTGGAAGAAATGAACTATTGACCCACTCTTGTGGGAAACAGAGACATTTTTCATCTGTAATCTCTCTAGATTGCCATTGAGCAATAAGAGATAATGAACAAGAAAGGCAATATTGGCTTCTTTGGGCTCTGGGTTTAGGATAGAATAAAGTGATTATCAAACATAAATTGGGAGATGTCTTACCTTTTAAGATTGAAAAGATGTTTGAAGTATAACCATAATGACCATGGAGAAATTTGCAACTTAACGCAATTCAGAAAATGGGACAAATTATGCAGCTAAACAGTGAGAAATGAGATTCAAGTCTCAGTTTATTTGCTTTTGAGCCATGCGATTTCATGAAGTGACTTAATCTCTCTGTATCTTAGTTACAGGATTTATAAAATGAGAATGACAATACCTATTTCATAAGGGCTATTGTGAAAATTAAATAAGATAAATAAGGGAGTAGTATAATGCTTGGCATCTATCAGTACTAGTACCCCTTTTAATTCCCTCAGAAATGTGGGGAAAATTTGAAAGAACCAGCTTAGAACCTCCAGCTAGGAAAGCACTTTAACATCAAGCCATGTGTCTACTGGGTTGTGTTTAGAAAGAGTAAGAGACACAGAATCACCCACAAACCCAGTTGAGTTATCTCTAGCCAAGCCTCACAATGAGTGTTTGACTGGTGTGGGACAGTTAAGAAGAAACCAACATTGGAGATCTCTACCAAGTGAGGAGGTATTGACATGGTGGCAAAATAACTTGAATGTTGCTGAGCCCCATCAGATCACCTTAAATAAGCGGAATGCCTCAGTGTCTGCTGTCCTGTTTGGAGAGAGGAATATTCAAAGTTCTGTGTGGATATTGTTGTTTTCCTGAATAAAAATGTAGTAACAGCCCTGAGAGATAGTGGTATAGGAGAGAACCCCTATGGAGATGGCATTGGTGACTCTTCAACCCATTGCATTGGTAAAAGTCATCATGGTACACACTGAAGGTTGGAAGAAGCCAAGCTCAGACAGCTCTCCTAGGAAAGGATTACACTGAAGGGAAAAAAATGTCTGTCATACTGCTTCTCAATAAGTGGTCCATGAACTGGCATGGGCATGACCTAAGAACCTGTTAGATTCTCTAGGCACAGAGGCCAGGTCTTTGTTCTAACAAAGATGACTGTTAGACACACTAGGATTTTAGGTGCACTCATCTCTGGAATAATTTTCCTGGCACTGTGGTAGCCCATTCCTGTCTTTTTTGAAAGATGCGGGAGTTTTATGGTGGATTGAGTTTTAGCAGTCAATAGGCAGCATACTCTTCTCAACGCTTTTTTCCTTAAGGCATAATATTCATATGATATAACTGTAAGTAACAGATAACTAGGATGAGAGAGGATTTTTTAGTACTTAGACAACTGAGCGCCTCGTAATACAACTTTTCTCATCTTTCCAGAGTCCCCTTAAGCAGGTGAAAAGCAAGGCTTAGAGGAAATTGAGCTGAATCCCAAAGTGGTTCTAAAGAATAAGCTTGATATTCAGACTACTCTGGGTTTAAAGTAAATGTTCTGGAGCTCTAACATACAGTATGGTGACTGTAGTTAATAGTACTGTATTGTGTACTTGAAATTTGCGAGAGATAGATTTTAAAGGTTCTTGCCACAAAAAATTAAAATGAAACAAGATAACTATGTGAAGTGATGGATATGCAAATTAGTTTGATTGAGGTAATAATTTCACAGTGTATCAAAAAATCACAGATACACCGGAAATACACACAATTTTTATTTGTCAATTAGAACTCAACAAAGTTGGAACTATTATTTTAAATTTTTAAAAAATGAACTAAAGACTGAATTTTTGAGATTGATGTGAGCTGAAGATTTTTGCCTACTCTTTACTTTTAGAAGAAGGTACTTTTTGTATATAATTCTAGATAGACTTAATGACTTGGAGATTTACTCCTATTTTTTAAACTGTTGTTTTAGCTGTTACTATTTTACCAATTCCCAGATCCACTGTCATGCCATTAATAATGCCAGAGAGCAGCTGTGTCAAAGCTGAGGCTGTCTCATGATTTTACCAGCCTGTGAGGTCACCAACTATAAGCAGTTCAAAGGGATTCTGCTCCCTTCAAGGTCTGACGCTTTCCCCACCTGTTATATGTGATGGGCAGTTCCCAATGTCATTTGCCGATATAACCCTTCTACATTTATTTCTCTGAGTTGTTCTTTTTTATTTTCTCAGTACATATTCTCATTCTCTTGTCTTTCTATTACTCCTCTAACTTAACCTCTCCAGTTAAACTTTCTTTTCAGCATCACATTATGCTTTCCTAATTTTTTTATCATTGTCACCTAAGGGATCAACCAACGAGCTGTTACCACCTTGTAAAGATCAGCACTAGAGGTTTCCTTTTTAGTAACATCAGCTCCTTCTCTCTGTCTAGTGTATTTCAGCCTGTAGAGATATTCTCCACTGTCAATATGTGAAGATTTCCAAGCTTGATCCCTCGTGAGGAAAGTGGTTAAAGAGACAAAGAGAGCCAAGAACATTAAGAACACACAAAGAAAAAAACAAGTAAGTATATTTGATGTGGCATCAAATATTGCTCCAATGCTCTGATCTGGTGTTCATGAGTTTGATATCAATTATGACATTTTGATGTTCTAAATCAAAGATGTGGCTAGGATCACTGCTACAATAGAGACCTCAAAAAGAATGAATGACCTTCAGTGAGATCTTTGTAGTATCAATGAAACACATGAAAAAGAGAGGAATTTAAGAGACCCAATATTTCATTCAGTGAATTTCTTTTACTAAGAATTTGTGAGGTGTAGGTTTATATTCTTTTGCACCTGATATAGTTTTTTGTAACAATTATTAAATACAATTTAATGTTAAAGAATTCACAATACTAGCAAATAATTTTGTTTCCCTGTGTACTTCCCAAAGCCTTCCAGAGTTTCATTAAGTTGCAAATTTGAACCACTTGGTAAATGCAGTCAAACAATAATGCCACATGCACAGAAAAAGGGAGCTAATTGTGCTTATCTAACTGTCCATCTTTGGATTTTCTAGCATTTAAATAGTGGAAAATGTAACTCATTGTAAATAACACTTCAACCAGAAGTGTGCTGCCTTTAGCAAAGGCTAATACAACCTATGAATGCACATCTTAGAAGAGAGATACGTGTAAGTTAGAGGCAGAAACCCAAAATGATCAAATTGAAAGCTCAGAGAATAGTCAATCTGCAAGCAAAGCTCTGCACTCTTCCTTTGTCCATCAAGAAATGATGTTTCTGACTCAATTATTTACCTGGATAAGTGCTTCCAACTCCTACACATGATGTACTCTTTGAGTGAGAGACAGCTCCTCCTAATGACAAAACATTCAGGAAAAATCCCACTAGAAAAATGTGCTGCCATATTTTCCTTTGTTTTCCTTATTGCCCAGATACATTCTGATGAATATATCCAACATACATAGAACACATACACAATATTATACCTGCTGTCTATTGCTGCATATTTAGAACCTTAAAACACAAGTTTAGAACCTTAAAACAACACACATTTATCATCTCAGAGTTTCTATGGAACAGGAGTTGGGGCCAGGCTTAGCTTGCTCTTCTTGAGATCTCATAGTTTCAATCAAGATGTCAACAGGTCTGGGGTCTCATCTGGAAGATGGGATGAATTGGCTTCCAAACTCATTCCCATTTTGGCAGGATTCATTTCCCTGTGGCTACATGGCTGAGGCCCACAGTTCCTACAGGCTACCTGCAGTGCTTTGCACATGGACCTCTTCATAGGTGGTTCACAGTATGACTGCTTCATTAAGGCCAGCAAAGGAGTGAAAGTGGAACATTTCAGAAATCTCTGGGCTCTAGTTTTAAGAAACTTATTGAAAGATAATCATTTGCCATCAAAGGCTTTCTGGCAGCCAATCTGAAACTAGAAATTACTGATTCCTGTCCTTATAATAAATCTCTCCTCATCACTTGTATTCTGGAACTCAAAGAAGGACCTGCATAATTACTGCATATGAATTTCCGTTCCAGAGCCTACATTTACTGATCCTTAACCTCCTGAGATGAAATCTCACTGGAACATCCAACTTGTAACATTAATAAATGTGTATATCGACTCTTTCTCTTCTCTCTACTATTCAATCTCTGTCCCCACCACCAGGCAATTTCAATCATTCCTAAGGCCTCAGATAATTTATATGTCAATGATTCTCAGAACTTAAGGCCCAGAGCTCTTTTGCCATATTCAGTCCTATATTACAATGGATTCCCCAACATTTTACTAAGATGTACCTCAGTTATCTGAATTTGAACAGTTGAAAATTATACTCACCACCATCCGCCCTCTCATCTACCCACATTCATTCTTAACAGATTGTCTTCTTTCTCTCCTTAAATAAAAACACTGGCCAGGCACGGTGGCTCACGCCTGTAATCCCAGCATTTTGGGAGACCAAGGTGGGCAGATCATGAGGTCAGGAGTTCGAGACCAGCCAGACCAACATGGTGAAACCTCATCTCTAACAAAAATACAAAAATTAGCCGGACGTGGTGGCACGCACCTGTAGCCCCAGCTACTCAGGAAAGCGAGGCAGGAGAATCGCTTGAACCTGGGAGGTGGAGGTTGCAGCGAGCTGAGATTGCACCACTGCACTCCAGCCTGGGTGACAGACTGAGATTCCATCTCAAAAAACAACAACAAAAAACACCAGGAGCTGAGTTTTCATCCTTTCCTCTTCCCTACCATTTACAAATAATCAAATACTGGCTTTCAACTTCACAACATTTAAAATTTGAGTTATGAACAGTGTATATTTGTAGCAGAATTATAAAATTAATATTTATGAACCCAGTATTCTAATTAAGAAATAAAACTCACTATTACTTGATATAAATTTCACTTTGAACTTATCTACAGGCATTCCAGTGCCTCCTCACTCCTCCAGAGTTAATTACTATTCTAAATTTTGTGTTATTTTCTTGTTGTTCTTTATATGTGTTCCCAAACAATAAAATGTTTAGCTTTACCTGGTTTTTAAATCTATAAAAATGCTATTCTAATATATCTATGCTTTCAGCTACTTGACTTTTTTTACTTGACACTATGCTTTAATATTTATACTGTTGCTTATAGGTGGAGTTTACTTGAAATTTGTATAGAACAGTGTTTTATGAATATACAGCAATTTATTTGTAAATTTTCCTAACAATGGTCATTTGTTTAAAAAGAATATTTTTTACTGTTACAATGTTTCTATGAGATTATTGTACATGTCCTCAATCCACATGACCAAGAGTTGTATTAAAGTTTATACCTAAAAGTAAAATTTCTGGGTTTTAACACATGCTTATTTCCAACTTTACTAGTTAATGCCAAGTTATTTCCAAGTATCTACATAAAAATTTAAAGTTTTTCTTGCAGTATTTAAGAGTTCCCATTACTCTGTATGCCGGCCAACACTTGATTTTTCAAGACATTTATTTTTGTCAATAGAGTGGGTATAAGTAGCACCTTGTTGTGGTTTAGTTTTAATTTCTCTGAAATTTAATGTAGGTAGATATATTTTTATTTGTTGCTAGCCATCTGTTTTCTCATCTGTGAGATATATGGGTTTTCATTTTTGTCGATTTTTTATTAGGTAGTTTGCCTTTTCTTTGTGAATTTTAGAAGTTCTTTATATATGTAGATTGATATAATTTTTCAGTTATGCACTTTCAAGTTTTGCACATCCAATTGGTGGCTATTTTGTGTTTATTTGTAATCAATAATAAAAGTTTTTTCTTTCTTTTGCTCAACGGTACTTCTAAATTTTAAGGGAAATTAAGTAAACACTCGTTTTACTAAGTGCTTTGTCTTACGAAAATTTTTCACTCCCCAGAAGTCATAAAAATATCCAATTTCCTATAAAAATTTAAAAAATGATCTTCAGCATTTAATATTTTAACCTATCTGGAATTGATTTTTGTGCATAATGTGATGTAAGGAACAAATTCTTTTTAAAAATTGCAAACTATTCTGTCACCATTGATTGTACAATGTGTCACTTTCCCCATTTTATGTCATGTTTCTGTATCAGCATGAATCTACCTCTTAGCTCTCTCTTGTTGGTATATTCTATTCCCAATATCAGACACTTTATTACTTAATTTATCATAAGTTTTGGCATCCAGTCGAGCAATTCCTCCTACTTTGCTTTAAGAATTCCCTGACTGTATTTTTCATTTTTCTTTCCCAGATGCATTTTAAAAATACTCACCATAATCTACAAAAAATCTTGTTGAGGTTATGATTAAATTTGCATTGAAGGTATAAATTGATTTGCACAAACTTGACAACTTTACAGTATTAAATCTATCTATCTTTGATCATGATGTACTTTAGTTATACAGGCAAATTGCTAAACTTTCTTATTAATTTTAATATTGGTCTTTTGAGTTTTTCCTGTAGATAATTACATCATCTACTAATGATGATGGTTTGGTTTCTTTTTTTCCAATGCTTAAAATACTTATTTATTTTTGTTTTAAAGAGAGGTCCAAGACATCTAGCATAAGATAAATAGAAGTAGTGAAAACTTACAAGAATTCTGTCTTCCCTCAATCCCCCGCAATAACTAAATTTTTGGCATTATTAATACAGTAATTTTATTTTCTATTTCATCAATTTCTAATCTTAACTGTACTATGTTCTTAGTTTTATCTCCTTTATGTACTTTCAGACTTTTTATGCTTTTTGCTGACTTCTTAAGTTGGATAAATAATTAATTTTTAATCTTTTATTCTGAGATAAATATTAAAAATTATAGATTTCCTTTTGAGTATTTTTTGGTATTTTTGCATTTTATATAGTATGAAATATTGTTTATTACTAATCAGGTCTGAATATTTTCTAAATTCTGTTTTGAAATTTGCTTAGACCCATGAGTGATTAAGATGTAAAATGTTAACAATTTTAGCATCTTTTTGGTTTCGTTGATTTCTATATGCATCTAAATTTTAGCAATTTAGGTGTTAAGCACTTTAATACTAAGCAATTTTGGTATGTGTGCTGCTGATTCTTTGGAATTTCTTGAGACTTTCTTTATGAAACAGTATGTTCAATGTGTGCTTCAAAAGAATATATATACACCACAAAATTTGGGTATACAGTTTTTCATATGTGCTTTATACATATATTTTATTTATTAAACAATAATTAATTGGTTGTGTTGTTTAAATCTTTCATATTTTTACCTATTATTTCATCTTCTTGGTCTAATAGTTACTGAGAGCTCCATGTTGAAATACTTCGTTAGGATTTTTGCCTTTAAAACCACTTGTCTGATGTAAATACTGCACAGAATTGTTTTCTAGGTCACCCTTTTTTTTGAGATTAACTCTCTGTAAGTTCAGGATCCATGTGGACCCCTTGGGTTGCAGGGACAAGGTTTTGTTTCTTGTACTATACATTTGCCTGTCATTGAAACCTAAGCTCTAAGTTACCCAAGAGCAATATACATAATCATGGCAACAATCAGCTTCAGAGCTTACTAACTCCCCTCAATTCATCCAGTGGTTTATTTCTGGCCCTATTTACATTTCCCTTCCTTACTTAAAAACTAACTTGTTTCCAGATGTTGATATAAATATATAGGTATATGCATACATAACCACATACACAATTACTTAGGTATGGTGGAGAAGAGCACTATTCCTCATGTCTGCCAAACTGTGAGAAATGGGTGTCTTGCATTGAAACATCCTTTAAATATACCCAATTCCCATTATCTTCCATGATATTACCCACATTCAGGTTCTCACTAGTTTTCCTGCCTCTATTCCTCTTCCAACCATTCATACTGCAGCCCAAGCATCCTTTCTGAAACCCAGATCTGTTGACAGTACTCTCCCTTATTCTTAGCGTGACTGAGTTATTTCATATGGCCCAAATGCTCTGGATGACATAAACTCCTTTTCTCTGCATGTTCTTGACTCACATGAACCCCCATCCACTGCAAGATATCTGATTCTGCTATAAATGTAGTTGCCTACCTTGATGGAAGAATTTTTGTGTGTGCTTTATAAACATTCTATTAATTTATCCTTGCAAAAATCTTATTTGTTAAGTATTATTATCTCAATTTTATAGGGAAAGGGTAAGTGACTTTAACCAAAGTCACACAGTTATTACCTGGAATTCTTTGCATTTTATTTCACGGCTGCTAACTTCAAAGATCCTTCTCTAAATGCCTGATCCTACTGTTGTTCCTTTCTCATTTCTCGGCACTTATTCTCATCCTAGAACAAATCATGTCCTTCCTCCTGTATCATAACTTTCTCATCATTCAAGTTCTGCTTAATCAAGTGCCCTTTTTATATGCCTTTCACTCTAATACAGAATCTCTGCATTTTCCTTCTTTTGCATCTCCCTGTAGACTGTAAGCTGTGTGACAACAAAGTCCAATGAGTCTCTTCAGTGACATCTTTTGTCCCAGGGCACATACTTTCCAAAGTCCCAGGACCTGAGGAAACTTCCAGTTTGAATTTTTTTTTTTAACTTTCCTCCTCTCCTTTTTCATCCACAGGAAGAGTTCATGCTTATAAACATCTCATACTTATACCCTCAAAATCATTTTATGTTTTTAAATCTCCCCTACACCGGTTCCAAAAATTCTGAAGTAATTTAAGAAAAGTGATTTTGTTTCATGGTAAATCAAAGCATGGGGACTTTTTTAATTTTTCCATTTCAAAAGAACCAGTCACTAGTTCCCAGGTCCAAGAGCACTGATTTGATTTACTGGTTTCAGTGCAGAGCTTCCCATGCTCGAACTTTTATAAATAGAAAAAAAAGTGGAAGTTATATTTTAAGAACCAGTTCTTTAATAAGTTCATATGATATTTGTTTAATTCCATGTTAAACAAGGCTTCCAAAAGTTTGTGAAATTGTAAGAGAAATGTAAATTCCATAAAATGAAAATCTAATCATTATATTCTACTTTTGAATCTTCATAGGCTCTACTTATTTCTTTTTGTACTATTCTTTGATTAACAATTTAGATGAATGTGATTGATGCATTCCTGCCACTTTTGTGAGAAAATATGCATTTTAATTAGGAAAAAAAAGTACTGGTATTTGCTAAACTCGTTTAGGCATTCATACTTCATTTGTATTTTATTTTGAAATTTCAATCAGACTATTCACTTGTTTTCTTGTAAAATATGCAATACTAGATGGAATTTACCTGTAGAATTTAAGATACTCTTTCTTAAATGAAATGAATTAAACTGATACAACCAATTTTCAAAATTCTCTTCTATTTTTATTGCTTTTCATCTTAGTAAAGTTATTTTTATATATACATATTTTATATATATGCATACACACATACTCATACACACACACACACACACACACACTCTCAGGCCAGAAATTAACTTTTAATTGTATATTCTACAAAAAGGCATGCTTAGGTACACTAGCTTACATATCCCCAAATGCAATAGCATTCTTATTCATAATAACCAAAAGCTGTAAGCAATCCAGTATTTATCAGCAATAGAATGGAAAAGTAAATTAAGGTGTATTTATTTATACAGGGGATTATTCACCAGCAATTAAAATGAAGGAACTGTAGTTATAGCTAGCAACATGGACAAATCTGAAAAACTTAACACTGAATGGAAGAAGTCACACAACAGAAATATATACTATATTATTACATTCATATACAGTTCAAAACAGGCAAAACTAAATTATGTAATTTAATGATACATTTCACATAGTAATACTATAATGCAAATCAAGGAAAATATCCAGACAGTGGTTTCTTAGAGTGGGAGAAAAGTTGTTATAATTGGGTAGAGCTGTTGCCAAAGTTCTATTTTGTAACATGGTGGTGAACTACATGAATGTTTGCTTTATTATAATTCATTACATTGTGCATTTATGGTTTTTATATCTTTATTTGTATTTGTATATTTTACAATATACAAATACATGGGACCACAGTTGTATTAGTGCATTCCCACTCTGCTATAAAGAAATACCTGAGACTGGGTAATTTATAAAGAAAAGAGGTTTCTTTGGCGCACTGGTTTGCAGACTGTACAGAAAACATGGCTGCAGGGGCCTCAGGAAACTTACAATCACAGTGGAAAGCAAAGGGGAAGCAGGCTTATTTTACACGGCAGGAGCAGGAGGAAGAGAAAGAAGGGGAAGGTGCTATTCACTTTTAAACCACCAGATCTCTTAAGAACTCACTCACCATCACCAGGACACCTCCCACACAGACCTCTCCTCCAACATTAGGTTTTACCATTTGACATGAGATTTGGGCAGGGACACAAATCCAAACCACATCAACAGTAAAATTCATTCCTATTTGCTTTAAGTCTAGAGTGTTACTGCAACACAAACTAGACTTACTAATTTCTTATCAGCATATTAGTTCATACTCACTGCTCAGGGAGGAAATGACCTCATTGAGGAAAAAAATATAAAGTTTATTTTGGTTAAAGAAGAGTCAACCTTCTTCCTTAGCAGGATGCATAAAATACTAGTTTTCCATTTATGGTAATAGGTGGCATCAAGACAGTAAAAAAAAATTTTCCCATGAATAGTGGTCACTTTTGCACTGAAACTAAAGCTGTAAAATAGGGCTTTGTTTAATATAATGCTAACAGGACTAGTCATTTTAGTACTTTATATTCCTTGTAATATTTCTATATTCTAATTAAATATATAATTGTATCAGACAGAAATCAAGACAATTGTGACATTCTTATTTTATTAGCCATTCAGTATAAGAATAAATTATAACTATATCATATTCACGTATGAATGACTTGGTCGAAAAGCTTGCAATGCTTTCACTTTTAGGCAGCATTGAAGAACAGGTAGACTAATTTATTAATAAATAGCAATTGGCCAGCAACTCTCTTACAGTTTCTGATGCTGGGAACTAGAAATATAAATATTAAAATGATGTGCCTTCTGTCTTTAACTTGATTAAAATATTTGTTTCTTATGAGCTAGGCTTCTGAAATTTAGCATTTTAGGTGTAGTTCACTCAACTGTTTCAACTTGATTAAAAGGGGTATATTTTTAGATCATTCAATTTTAATTTTTTGCTATATTCACCTGGATTATACATTTCTTACTCAATTATAGATATCTTAAATGATGAGGTTCTTCATTTACATTAGTAAATGCAACATTATTCTAGTCGAATTCTAGCCATTTACTGGAATAAAGTTATTAGAATAAAAGTTCATGGATTTGAGAATATTTATAAAGTTGGCTGGAAGAAGGAGAGAAGGAGACAATACATCCAGTTTTGGACCCATGGCCTTTCGATGGCTGTGTGAAAGGGCACAGTTTCAAAGCTGGACTCATCGTCTTCTCCAAGGGTAGAAATTTAGTAATTATTCAAACATATAGGACTGACTAAAACTCATCAAAAAGGCTTTAGTTGAGGATTTATTCCTTGGATCAGATTCTTCCACATGTAAATGATAAATGATGGTATAGGTATGTAAATTATGATTAAAGATATAAATGATATTATTCAAGAAGAATGTATTGAAACATAAGAGTGAAAGGCCTAAGTGATATCCCTGACGACACTAAAGGGAAGTGGCAGAGGACAAGAAGTCTGCCAAGAAAATGAGAGAGAATGGTATTATTACACTGAGGAAACCATGTTCACAAAAGGAGTGGTTAGTTAGCAACATCAAGTCCTACAAGTAAAATAAAATGAGAATACCCATGAGGGTTTGGAAACAAGGCATTCATTGATGACCTTAACAAGAACCATTTCAGAGAACTCTTGGCATTGTTTTCCAGATTGCAATGGGTTGAAGAATGCATTGAAAGTGAAGGAAGCATAGAACAATGACTCTAAGCCACTTTTTCAAGATATTTGCCCATGCTAGAGATAGATAAGACAGTAGCAAAAGAATGACTTGAGGAAAAAGTGTTGTTTTGCTTCTGTGATTGAAAACATATAAGTATATTTAGACAATGTTCTTGATAAATAGCTAGTAAATATATAAGAATCTGAAAAAAGTGGAAGAAAGACAGGTAAGAAAAGAGGAAGGAGAATCCAAAGCACAGATAGAAGGATTAGCCTTATGTTGAAGGAATAATACCTCTACATTTATGATTGGAAGCAGGGGTCATTATCTCCATTTGTTTGTAGTGATTGGATGATAATTTCCATTCTCTTTGTGAAGAGATAATGGAGTTGAGAGTCAGAAGGTGACTGGCATAGAGAGAAATGGTCATGAAAATCATTTCTTCGAATAATGGAAAAGAGAGCTAGAGAAATAAGAATGAATTTATCCAATCTTGAAATCTTTGCAGGAATATGTGATATAAAAGTAAAACAAGGAATTTGAGGCAAGAGGAGAGGCTGAAGTGGTGGGCCAGGGAATCTAGATCAGTCAGGAATTGAATAGATTATGGCTGACAGAGACAAACAAATTGGAGGTTTAAGGGATTAAAGGTCTTGGTCAGTTTGGAGAATTATGATGACAATAAAACCTGGACAGTTAAGAAGTTGTTGCCAGGGAGTGGGATTTAAGATTTTAGAGGAGGATCATCTCTAGGTGATAACAAGCTTCAAGTTTGTACATGGCAACTGATCATCGGAATAGAAAGTTAGCAGATCTACCATATTGGCCTGTACATTCCTTAACCTACCATCTTTGTCTCTAAGTATTTGTTGATCCCATTTATCTTCGCTTACAACATCTGATCATTGTTTATCCATGTAATCAAAATGAATGTACCCAAAGTTCGTGAGTCAACAGAAAGCCTACTTCATTCAAGCCTTGTCTCAATACATCAGCCCACTGGGTTTACTTCCTACCATGATGCATAATGTTAAATGTGTTTCTCCCTCACTGGCCATGTCTTACCATGGTGTGCTGCAAAAGCTGCATTTCCCATTATCCTGTTGTTTGTGCCCCTGTACCCTTGTTTATGCATGTGCCTGTCTTGGAAGGCTGTCATGTTTTCCTCCTCTAACTCATTATGTTTCTGAGCTAGGTGCTCTCTCTTCTGTTCTTATCACTCCCTATGTATACATCTATTTTAGCACTTATTGCATTATGCTCATATTAAATTTTTTATATTTTATTCCTTAAAGTCTCTACATTTCCTAAAACAGATTTTTTCACTTTTTTTTATCTCAATGTCAAGCACTATGCCTGGTATAAAACAGATGTTCTGTATGTCTTTATGGAGGTAAATTGAAGTAAAATCTTGTTTAATCATGTAATGGCTATGTGGCCCAGACAAGTTACATCTACTCTTCCCTCTGCCTTCATCTCAAACATGGGGGAAAACATCTCACAGAGTTATTGAGGAGTTAGGTTAGACACCTAATGAGAGCAGGTACCCAATATAGTGTCTGGCAGATGGAAGACTGTAGTGAATATTTTCCAACTTAATTTTAGTCCAGTTTGTGCAATCCTTGTATTTTTTAATTGAGATGGAATGTATGCATTGCTATTTCACATTTTTTATAAGAATGGTTTACCTACTCAACTAGATACTAAAGTTTCTGGAGAGTAAGAATTGCATACTGTATTGGTTCATATATCTCACATTACCTAGCATATATTATGAATATGGATAAGTACCTACTTAACAGTTGAATATTAAACATTACCAATCAAATGAACTTCATTCATAGATTCTGTTTGATTCCATAGCTCTGAAACAAGTAAGGCAGGATGATTAAAATTTTATTCTTTAAAGAAGGGCAGAGTTACATATAAATATATTTGTATTCAGTGACACAATTCAACCACAACAAACCAGTAACTGAATGGGGTGTGAAAGCACGAATTAAAATTTCTATACCATAAACAAAATGTGTTTTTTTATTCAATGACTGCAAGTTAAACTGCCAAGAGTTTGGCTGGTACAGGAAAATTCTGATCTGGGCTACTTACTACCTAAGCAGACAAGAGCAACCGCATAAATTAAATGATATCCGATATGCAGATGCAGATATAATGCTTTAATCATTAAATCTCTTTTCTCTCTGTTCATAAGAATGTCCCAGCATCATGCAGGCATAGCATTCAGCTGCACGTGCGATGAAAATTAAAATGGACAAAAGCCTTGAAATTGATGACCTATCCCAATTAGTGTCACTATCTCACATAAATGTATATGATTTTCATTAAAAAGTGTATTCTCAATTTATTAATTTTTTAATGATGATAGGAAAGTCTGTTTTCTAAACTGTATAGTAGAAAAATTTATAAATATCTTATTATACAGAAAGAAATTGAAGCAAGAAAGGATCATCACAGAATAACTTACTAGTGAGTGCATAGAAATATACCTGTTCCTCAGACTAGCCATTCAGAAAGAAGGTAGACACAACCCTTACTCATCAAGTCCATTTCTTAATTCTGGCAATTTAATACGGTACTGATCAGAAAGTTTTGAATAATATGCATGTCACAACCCCAGAGTGGAGAGCTGATTTGACTTGTCTATTTGTTTGTACATATTTTGAATTTTTTAAAATGACACAATACAACTTGAAAAGGAAACATTTGATTGCAGGAGTTCATATGTACTCTTTATATGTTTTCATAAACCTTCTTCATCTATATTTTCGGCAATTTTTCTTGGACGTCTAACAAATACTGAAATCAGTTTGCCTCTCCACTTACCCTTTCATAATGTTCGTGACACAATCCTGTGTAATTTGACACCTTGGAACTTTAAACAGACTCAGAATCTTTTGGACCTTCTAGCCATCATCAATTCACATAGTGTGCAGTAAATCCAGCTCAAAATAAACAACACAGATGGAATCGAAGCTTATAGTACAATGTCAGCAGTATCCACAGATTGACAGAGCTAGTTAGGCTGCCAGATGCACAGAATGTTGTTCTATCTACTTGTTCTTTATAACTGGACTTGATGGAGTACATCAGTGTCAAACTCCTTGCTGGTTTCCACACGCACACGCACAGAAACGCACCCGCATAAACACGCACATTCCTGTGCTCTATATCAACGGCACCATCTGCTCTCAGCTTTACATGTGGTAGCTAACTAACTATCCTACTGTGCCTGGTCTCACCGACTGCTTTCCCTGGAAACAAATGACAACAGTTTTTATCTTGTGCCCTCCTTGGCATTATAAAATAAGGCTCTTAACATTTCCATACGCATATATTTTACATGCATTTTTTAAAAATTCTTTTCTCCGTTTTATTTACTGATTCCCTAGAGAATGGCAATATCTCTTTTTATATCTTCCCCAAATTGAGATTTTCCTATGGAACTTCATATACCACGATTGTTTCTTCTAAGGTTTACATCAAAGCAATATATATAAAAGCAGTGGGTCCTGGGATCATTTTCCTCTCCCAAATAGTAGGGTACTACATACTATTTGCAAAATAGAGGTGTAAAAAATGTCAGAATGCAATAGATGCAAAAGCATTCATTCCCTATCACTATTCTTCTATATAAATCTATTGGCAATAATGACCATGCTGGAACTGTTGAGATGGAGGTCGATGGTGGTGGGCGGGGCAGAGGGGGGGTTGTATAAACATGAAATACTTTTATATACAAGTGTCTTGCCTGTAGGAGGAAGCCCATGTGTTATTCTTTTCCTAAAAGCAGAATTTTTGCCTTGACCTCATTGCCATCTCATGTGAGATCTAAATGTGTAGAAAGATATAAAAGGGATAATCACTTTTTTAACTGACAAAATTTAATTGTAATGTCTTTTCAAAGAAATACATTCACTTGAACTAGGAGTATGAAATGTCATAAGGAGGATAAATGGAATGAAATTATTGAAAGATGACCCAGGTTTAGGCTGTACCAAATATCCCTTCCTGACCTTTTTCCACATCTGGCACCTGTCTTTATGACAATCTCTACAGAAGATCTACAGAAATTATACTTACCTTCTGGTAACTAGGTAACATAATCTCCTGGAGGCTAGCTAATTGCAGCCCACAATAACCTCACATACAGTAACTGTTAAATTTTTCATTTCTTTCAAATTATTATGGATCAGTGGAGAGGGTATTGATTTGATTCATTAATAGATTCCCAGTCTGTTCCAAGGTTAATGATTACATGTATCTCAATTACATCCTTAACAGGTTATACTGTATGATTTGTTTTAACTGCTTTGTACATTGTGTACTTTCTCAGCTGAAAGGCTTCTTAGCACTTCATGATTTAACAAATCTTTCTCCTCCTTTTCCTAAAACAATGAACCTGCTCTGATGGAACATATAAAAGTAGGACAAAAATGAACTGCAAAAGCTTTCTGCAGAATCTTCCAAGAACCACAGCAAACAGTTTATTTTAGTCAGGTAAATACTCGGCAATTCATTCATATTTGAAACATTAATAAGTATGGGACAGAGGGTTGATCCTTCCTCTTGGTATTTTACACCACCTTCCTTATGTAGGAGGTACTTTATTTTTTAACTTTGATCTTTTGAATACACACATAATGTAATTCTTCTTAGAAAAGCAGGAGCAATATATATATTTTTAAATCACTGTAATTCTTCCAACAGAAACCAGATACATCTTAACTGCTCCATAACAAAAAAAAACACATTAAAATATAATAACCATATGATACTGTTTAGAATGACAGTAAGTCAAACTCAAATGATTCACAGGTATAATTTTCATGTCTATAATGGATAAGCAGGAGGAGAGAGAGAGACCCATTGCCTGGATTCTCTAGCAAAGACCCCATCTACCAATTTGAAGATGACACATTAATTTTGACAAGAAAGAAGACAATTATGTATTCTAGTACCTCTATTTTCTTTTTTCCTCTTCCTACCGCCACCAAGCCTACTTGCATCCATACATTTAAGCAAATAAATTTTTTACTGTATCCTGAACTAGA
Source organism: Plecturocebus donacophilus (assembly GCA_004027715.1). NCBI lineage: Eukaryota > Metazoa > Chordata > Mammalia > Primates > Pitheciidae > Plecturocebus > Plecturocebus donacophilus. The sequence continues at coordinate 73,968 of PVKP010004258.1, read as the reverse complement.
ATTGTTGAATCTAGGGACTGTCTAAACATGCTTTCTTTGATGAAAAAGCGTTGCTTCTTGCTCATAGTACTATAGAGTCTATAGCAGAAATTACATTTTAAAGAATGTTATTGCTTTTACTATCCACTTGTATTTTGAGCAAGCAAAACACCAGACTCCCCTCCTTCTGGAACCCCCAAGATTCTGACAGAGTTTGGGGACTCAGAAGCCAAATGGGAATCATCAGGAGGAGAGACTTCAGTTATACAATCCATTAAATAAAACAATGGAGCCTGCAGCTGAGCTATTAAAAAGAGTAGAGCAATTTTTATTTCAATGGCTACATTTTATTTCCTCTTCTGAGTGACTGCTAACAAAGGGCCGCTGAAAGGACTGGATAAAAAGCAGGCGTCAGATGCAGGATCCATGAGTTAAACAACATTATTAGATACAATTTCATAAAATCTAGTTGCTTTTTTGCTACTAGAAATCATGTCCTTTTGTCAACTTGTGGTCACATCAGCACTTCTGCTGATATAATTTGCTCCAGCTGCAGAGCATAGCTGGCCTGCAAATCAAGAACCAGAATGAGGACAGGCAGGAATAACTCAATGGCTTGGATAATGTGCAAATCACTACACTTCTTGCTATTAGTCTACTTTTTTTTTTTCAGAATATTTGGAAGAGGAAAGATTTATCTTTAGCAAAACAGCCAATCAGCCACCCTCTGAAGAACTGGTTTGTCTGGTTATCTTCTCCTCAAGCCTCACCCTCCCTGCAGTAATGCTTTATAATCATGACATTATGTATTTTTTTTAAACTTCTTTTGCCCACCATAGAGTAGCAATTTGAACACCTAATGTTAAATAGCTACTGCTTTTGTTCTGTTCCCCTACAAAAAGTCCCCTAGATTTAAAAATATTCCTGAGCATTCCTGTTTATTATTCTTGCATTTCAAACGTTTCTATGTGGCCTGGAATGTACACATTTGCAAAATAATACATATCACTCTGTCAACAAACTTCTTTATAGCCTCAATTATGGATGCAATACAGTTCTAATCAAATATGAAATATAATACTACCTATTGATTTAGGCATAAGTTAAAATGGTAGAGGCTTAACTAGTCATTCAGCATTGAACTTCACCCTGATTAGAAACTCTATCGATTTACATTGAAATCAATTAGAATTGGATCCCAACCATTTAAAATTCAGCTGTAATAGAATACTCAACAATCACTTTATGTACAGAGAAAAGAGTTTCTAAATAAAAGCAAAGCTCAAGTTCTCTTGCATATTTGAGAAAATCATTATATACGGTAAGTAAATAAGGGGAAACAAACAATAGCATATACAGCTGGAACCGCTGAATCAATGTTCCTAATAACAAGAACAGCTTATCAAATGTGCAAAAGCAGCACTAGCCTGTTGTTCACCAGTGCAAGTGAGCTGATATTTTCTTCCCATGGCATGGCAACCTTCCAGGGCCAGGTGCAATCATAACTGCAAACTCATTATGTAACCTGTCACCTTCTAAAATTCATTGCTGCAGTTAAGTACCCAAATCCGAAGCTATGGTTGGAATATTTCTCTCTTTTTTTCTGTGTAAACTGAGCTGGAAAATTCTGTAACTATAGAACATGTTTTTTAGATATCATTGTTTTAGAAAAGACAAAGGGAAGGAACGTGCCACATACTTGTAGCACCAAGTTTGTTTTCCTTTTTACAGAATTGTGCAGTGAGATGGAGATTAGTCCCATACTCTTTCTGTTCCTTTTATTATATGTCGCAGAGGTGAATTTGCCAAAACCCAGAATTCTGTTTACTCCTCAGATCAGAATGGAAGTTACAACATTTTATGATATGGATGTGGGTAATTTTCACCCATCCTAAAAGCTTTAGAAGTTTTCTCCTGCTAGATGCAGAATAGTGAACCTCATGGGCTGAAGCCTAGAGAAATAAATTTTAATTTCTGAGTGGCAGGAGAGCTGATCTTTAAAAGTTTTATTTATCTAATACACACACTTTTATTATTGCTCATTTGTTGGTGAGGCAAAATTGTGTTTCATTTAAAATAGAATCAAAGTTTATGTGATATTGATTAACAAATCTACAATGGTTAATTGTTATATCAAACAACTCTCTTTGTTCAAATAAACAAGAAACAAATTGAATGACTTGCAAGAGGTTTTTACCTCTCTGAGAAAGGAAAACATCATATTACAAAATAAGTGGATTTTGAAAGCTTAAATCATTTAACATCTCTGATCACACTCTTCTAATTCTGCCCTTAACTGGTCTCCTTACAGGTAAGGCCAGATGCAAAAACTAGGTGAAAGGAGTGAGGCTTAAAATTGGTGAAGTCACTCTTGAATGGGAACCGGTTATTTTATGGGTCTATGTTCATACCTCAGAATAAGCCATTCTTTTATCATTATTAAGTCAAATATGGTTGTAGCAGTGAGCAAAATGTGTGGGGCACTTTAAAAATGACAGTACACACAGACATGCTTTAAGGCTACCAAACTGCTATTTCTTTGTCAAATCTAGATGCTCCTCTGTTATCTTGAATTTGTGTCTAGACAGAAGAGCAACAAAAAGAAAGCAACTAAAAAAGTGCTACAAGCATTTTTTTTCATTTTTCAGAAGGTAAGGTATAATTTACTCTGTCCACACTGAAGGTGGAAATAAACTTTCTAGAAATTCTCTTAACTCATAGATTGCTTGTGGATAGTAGTCAAAATCAAGCAGAAAAATATAGGTGGCATTGAATCTACTGTATCAATCTGATAGTTTGCTTAACAATATCATTTCCGAAATATTGTACTTCGAAGTTGCATTACCCCAGAAATATATAAAGAATTTTTTTTAGCACTAAGTATACTGTTACACAGGTCTGTTTCATGAAGTGTTAATATAGTATGGGGAAGACAAAGTATTTCCATTATATCAGATTCAAAGAATTATTGTTCAAATACAAATATCTAACACCTTCCCAGCTTGTGTGCTATTTTGCCAGTTGCTTTTGCTGGCAGTTGTCTTCCCTTGTGAAAGATAAAGCTTTCTACAATAGCAAAAATCATCTGCCATAAAGTTCAATCTTATTGCATTTTCTTCCCAGTCCTGTATACTGTATAGTAATACACATGTCTATGGAACACAGATGATGACGAGAGAGAAAAGCTTACATTGGGATATTGTTTAATATTTTCAGGGTTAACAGAAATAGTTAACCTTAATGGATTGCCAAACTATTGAACTACTGGGGCAAATTCAATTGCAGAAGGAAATCTAAAAGGACAAAAAAAGCAAAAGGAAGGAAGAGGAGGAGGAGGGGAGGAGAAAACAAGGAAGAGGAGGAAGAAGGAGGGAAAGAAAGAAGAAAAGAAAGAAAGAAGGAAGGAAGGAAGGAAGGAAGGAAGGAAGGAAGGAAAGAAAGAAAAAGAAGAAAAGAAAGAAAGAAAGAAAGAAAGAAAAAGAAAGAAAGGAAAGAAAGAAAGAAAGAAAGAAAGAAAGAAAGAAAGAAAGAAAGAAAGAAAGAAAGAAAGAAAGAGAACCCATGGAACAATTTCTGTTACTTTATCAAATGTTTTGTCTGTTTTAAACAGATTAGTGAGTCACTGTCTTTTTGTTTTGTTTTCATAAAGGAGTTCTGTTGACTTAAAACACTACTACCAACATAGGCAGAAATACCACAAATATAGTTTTATGACAAAAGTACTTAAAGCAAAGAAAAACAATATTTCAGAGTCGTTCCTGCTATCGAAGTCTCCTGAGTTTTGCCAAAACATTTCCAAGGACTCATTTAGGGTCCAGAGGTTCTCCATGGGTTCTGGTCAGCCCAATGCAGCTCTACTGTGAAATGCAGGGACATGCAGGCTTGGCTTAGGTAGTGATAAATAAAATAAATGATTGTGATTATTTTAATATCTTTCTCATGAGTTTTTCTTAGAACAATGTGTATTTGTAAAGCTGTGAAATTCAGGCACAAAAAGAATTTATAAGCATTATGCTGTGTTTTCATTTCTTTGACCCTGAATCAAACAATTGTGTTTAATGCTTGTGCCTTTTGTTGTTGATGATGTTTGCTTTCAAATTTGGATGCAGACTTTATAAAATAGAGAATAACTGAATTAATACCCAACTTAGTATGTACTCTAAGAAGCAAGTATTTAAGGAAAACTCTCATTCCCCTGCTGGATTGTGAAACTGACTAAGTCACAGATTGTGTCCTGCTTAGATATGCATGTCCTGGTGAACAGCAGAGTTCCTTGCACATAGCAGAATGATTGAACATTTGCAGAGTTAAAGTGGAATCCAACTGAATTAAAATGGCAGTAACACAGCATTTATTTGACAATTATCTAAAAAAGACAGCTGATAAATGGACAATTTCTAGCATTAAATGTTATCAGTTTATGAATTAAGATCTTGATGCGATTAAAGCAGCAGGAATTTACATCTTTATGTTAGAAGATTTTAATTCTGTTAGCTTAAATTTTTAAATACCTGTATAGTTTCAACATAACTGACTTAATTCATCACAGCTTTTCTGGAAACAACAATAATTATCATTCATTGGATGTCAACCCAGTCAGGGCACTATACTAGATATTTTTCACTTTCTTTTTTTGTTTATTTTTTACATTTTGTATATTTATTATAATTGATACATTTTAATTGCACACATATTTATGGGGTACAAATTTATAGTTCTTGTTATATGATGATCTAAAAAGGGTAGTGTATCCATCAGCTCAAGCATTTATTACTTGTTTGTGATAAAAATATTCAAAAGCTTCTCTTCTAGCTAATTTGTATTATGCAATACTTTATTGTTACTATACTCACCTCAATGTGCCATAGAACACCAGACTTTAAATCTCTTATCTAATTATGACTTTGTTTCCTTTGACCAACCTCTCCTGTTCTCCACTAATGTTGTTCTACTCTAGTTTTCACGATACTTTTTAAAAATTCCATATATAAGTGAGATCATGCAGTATTTGTCTTCTTGTGTGTTTGGCTTATTTCATTTGACATGGTATCTTCCATGTCCATCCATGTGTCCCAAATGACAGGATATCATTTTTATGTTTGGCTAAATAATATTCTATTGTGTACATATACCACATTTTCTTTACCCATTTATCTGGGAAGAAGCATTTAGGTTGAATCATAACATAGCTATTGTGAATAGTACTGCCATAAACGTGGAAGTATAGATATGTCTTCAACATACTGATTTAATTTTTTTGGCTATATAGCCAGTAATGGGATTGCTGGATCATATGGTTGTTCTATTTTTACTTTTTTGTGGAAGCTTTATACTGTTTTTCATAATGGCTGTAGTAATTTACATTCCCATCAACAGTGCGTAAGACCTTTCTTTTTTCCACATCTTTACCTGCATCCCTTATTTTTTGTCTTTTTGATAACAGCTATTCTAATGGGAGTGAGCTAGTATCTCAATGTGGTTTGAATTTGTGAGGATTAGTGATGTTGAGCATTTACTTTGTATACATGCTGACCATTTATATATCTTTTAAGAAATGTCTATTAAGGTCTTTTGCCCATTTTTGATCAAGTTATTTATTTGGCTGTTGAGTTCTTTATATGTTTCTGATATATTCTGGATATCAATCGCTTATTGGATGTATAGTTTGCAAACATTTTCTTCCATTCTGTAGGTTTTCTCTTTACTATGAATAGTTCTCTTGGTATGTAAAAGATTTTCAGTTTGATGTAATCCCAATTGTCTATTTTTGTTACCTTTACTTTTGAGGTCTTATCTCAAAAATATTTGCCCAGCTAATGTGAAGCATTTTGCCTATGTTTTCTTCTAGTACTTTCATAGTTTGTTTGGGGCTTTACATTTAAGTCCTTAATTTATTTTAAGTTGATTTTTGTATATGATGAGAGGGTGGTGTCTAGTCTCGTTTTTCTGCATGTGAGTATCCAATTTTCCAAGCACCATATATTAAATAGACTGTCTTTTCCCAATGAATGTTACTGACATCTTTGTTGAAAATCAGTTGGCCATAGGTGTGTAATTTCTTTTCTGGGCTCTAGATTCTTTTTTATTGATCTATGTGTCTGTTTTCTTGCCACTATCATGCTGTTTGGTTGCTATAGGTTTGTAGCATATATTGAAGTCAGGTAGTGTAATGCCTCCAGCTTTATTCTTTTTGCTCAGAATTGTTTTGGCTATTTGGTCCTTTGTGGTTCCATATGAATTTTAGAATTGTTTCTTCTGTTTCTGTGAAGATTGCCATTGGTATTTTGACAGGGATTGCATTAAATCTATAGATTGCTTTGGGTAGTCTAGCCATTTTAACAATATTGATTATTCCCATCTCCTCTTCAATTTTCTAGTATAGTTTGAGGAGAACTAGTATTACTTAAGCATTTGATGGAAATGAAGAGTGAAGTCATCAAGTTCTTGGCTTTTCTTTGATAGAAGACTTTTTGTTATTGATTCCATTTCCTCACTTGTTATTTGTTTAAATTTTTTATTTCTCTATAGTTTAACCTTGGTAGGTTATATATATCCAAGAAATTAATTTCTTCTATGTTACCAAATTTGTTGGCATATAGTTCACCTAATAGTCTCTTATGATCCTCTGTATTTCTATGGTATCAATTGTAACGTTTCCTTTTTCATCTCTCATTTTATTTGAGTCTTCTTATTTTTTCTTAACCTAGCTATTTAATTTTATCTTTTCAAAAAATTAATTTGTTGTTTTATTGATCTTTTCATTATTTTTAGTCTCTATTTCTGCTCTGAGTTTTATTATTTCCTTACTTCTACCAATTTTGGCTTTAGTTTTTCTTCTTTTTCTAGATTTTGAGGTACATTATTAGGCTATTAGAAATATTTCTCCTTTATTGAGGTAGATGTTTATCATTATAAAATTGTCTCTTGAAACTGCTTTTGCTGACTCTTATAGATTTTGATATGATGTGTTTTTATTCTCATTTTTCTCATGAAAATTTTAAATTTTCCTTTAACTGTCTTTATTGACACACTAGTTGTTTAATAGAATGTTGTTTAATGTCCATATATTTGTAAAGTTTCTAAAGTTTTTCTTGTTGTTGATTTCTAGTTTTATATTTTTGCAGTTGATCTCTAGTTTTATATTATGGTGGTCAGATACTTGATATGATTTTTATCTTCTTAAATTTGTTAAGACTTGCTTTGTGACCTAACATGTGATCTATTCTGGAGACTGTTCTATGTGCCTGTGAGAAGAATGTGTCTTTTCTAGCTGTTGGATGGAATACTCTATAAATGTTTCTTGGGTTCAGTTTGTCTACGGTTCAGTTTAAGTCTGATGTTTCTTTGTTAATTTTTCATCCATAAGATCTGTTCATTGTTGAAAATGGAGTGTTGAGATTCCCTAACATTATTGTATTGTAATCTGTCTCTCCTCTTAGTCTAATAATATTTGCTTTACATATCTGGGTGCTCTGCTGTTGGATGACTGCTCACAATGTGTGGTGGAATGAAAAATGCTCCCCCAAAGACACTCAATGATCAAATCCCAGGAATCCACGCATGTTAACTTATATGAAAAAAAAAAAAAAAAGAATCTTTGCAGATGTGATTAAGGATCTCCAGATGGGTAGATTAGCCTGAATTATCTAGATGGGCCCTAAATGCAATAAGTATCCTTATAAGAGGGAGGCAGAAGGAAATGTTATAAATGGAGACTGAGAAAGAGAAAGAAATAGCAGGAGGGTGAAGGAGAGAGAAAAGAAGAAAGCATTGTGAAGACAGAGGAATATAAAAGTGATATGGTCACAAGCCAGGGAATTCCAACAGCCAACAGAAGATGTAAGAGGTAAGAAATGAATTCTTCCCTGTATCCTCTGGAGGGAGTATGCTTGATTTTGGACAAGCAATACTGATTTTAAAATTTGGGCTCTAAAATTATAAAAAAAATACATTGCTGTTGTTTTAAGCCACCAAATGTGTGGCAATTTGTTATAGAATCCTTAGGAAACTCATGCACAGTTACAGCACTTTGGTAGTAATAATGTGAGAATTTGATCATGCTGTGTAACAAATTACCACACATTTAACAGTTCAAAAATACCTGTTCATCATCTTGAAGTTCTGTAGATCAGACGTTCAGGTGAAATTGACTGGCATATTTTTTCTTTTTTCTTCTTTTTTTTTTTTGAGACGGAGTTTTGCTCTTATCACCCAGGCTGGAGTGCGATGGTGCCATCTCAGCTCACCGCAACCTCTGCCTCCTGGGTTCAAGCAATTCTCTTGCCTCAGCCTCCCAAGTTGCTGGGACTACAGGTGCGTGCCACCACGCCCAGCTAATTTTTGTATTTTTAGTAGAGATGGGAGTTTCACCATGTTCACGAGGATGGTCTCGATCTCTTGACCTCATGATCCACCCGCCTGGCCTCCCAAAGTGCTGGGATTATAGGCGTGAGCCACCGTGCCCAGCCCATATTTTTTCTTAGGGTCTCACAAGGCTGCATTCGATGTGTTAGCAGGGATGGGATCTTATCTGGAGACTCTGGGAGAAATCCACCCAGGTAGGTTTGGCCCACCTCGATAATCTCCATATCTGAAACTCAACTCATTAGTAAACTTACTTAAATTTGACAAATTCCTTTTGCCACATAACACAGCTACCAAGGAGCAACACCAGGATATATTAATAGATTAGGAGTGCCATCTTAGGTTCTGCTTACTGTATTCGGTCTCATGACTCCAAAGTCCATGCTGTGTTATCAGTCATACCACCCTGTCTTCCAAAGCACTTTGTCTAGAATTCCTTAAAGCAGGAGTTCCCACCCGCCAGGCCATGGACAGGTACTGGTTTGTGGCCTGTTAGGAAGCGGGCTGTGCAGCATTACTCTGGTGCCAGAAACGTTGGGGACTGCTGCTGCCTTAAAGAACACCACAACAGCTCGTTAATTATCATGTTTGTGTGCAGTGCTTGTCTTTGTAGCCAAATGTCTTCACACCTGTTTCTATTTAAACTAGAAAAGATAACCTGTGGCATTGTAGCTCTGTTTCATGTCTTAAAATCCATCAATTATTTTTCACTTTCCTGCCTAAATATCCATAAAAGCAATAAAATGACTATCAAAGGAACAACGACAGTCATAGGGGTGGGAGACAGGGTTGTAGCAGACAGTCGAACATTTCCCCAGAGACTTACAGAAGTAAGATACATAATGGCCCCCAGTTGATATTCTGGCCATATCTCTCAATTGCCTTTACCCATCAGGTGTTCTCTACCTTTGGTATGCCTTGTTTCTGATTACTCCCAGAAAGATTGCCCTGGGGTTACTGGAGTCACTTTGCTCACATGGGAAGCTATCTGGAAATGCCTAGGATCTTATATTTCTCTGGGGTGACCCACAGAGTCTCCCTGAGGTGGCTGGTAAAGTCACACAAAGCCAGTTTATTTGCCTTGAAATATGGCAAACTGACTTATAGTTTATACTCTACTGCTTTCTCTGGAAACAGGCTAAGGTTGGGATTTCACCTGAAATTGCACCTCCCACTCTTTTTTTTTTTTGGTTCTTCTCCTTCCCCATTCTGTATTGCATTATCAATTTCTCCTGGGAACCTGGCCTTCATAAATCACTTACACTTGAATCCTTGGCTCAGGTTTCCTTCTGGGATAACCTGATGTCAGACATGAAATATACTTTGGACACTTTTCCAGAGCCAGGAGCATTAAGGACTAACCACTCTAAAACTCTCTACTTGGCAAGATTTTTCGAGGCTGTTTTGTGCAGTTAGTGAATACAGCCAGGTCATTATCTGGCAGCCAAAGTCTCTGCTGTCAACCAGATGCCTCTCCTAAGAGTGAGAGTGTGTATTGGCCAAACAGGCTACTTAGTCCTTCTTTGTGCTTTTGGAAATCTTCCCTAGAATAGTACAACTCAAAGACTTCTCCAGCACCTCTGGAAATGAACCTGTCTTTGACTGGCCACTATGTGAAACTCATTGCCTGAAAGTGTGCATGTAGTTTTTACTGGCTCCAATTAGTTATCTCTATGTGTGTATACTTGCAATAACTGGTTAATTTTAAATACCTGTAGAAACTACAATGGTGAGTACATAAACTCAAGGCCAAATGAGTGTGAAGAGCACATTTTAAAGATTATACTAGTTATTTCAAATCTGTAGTTGATTGTGAGTGTGAATACAGAATAGAAAATAATGATCCACAGATGGATCCACTAAGCCTCTTAACTGCATTTTCAGGTGCACGTGAATGATGCTGCAAGCAGAATCAGGATTTAGGGTGAAAACCAGCATAAAATAAGGGAGCAGGAGGTTTTAAAAAAAATGCCAGAGTTACTCAACAGAGACTGAGATGCAGTCTGTCCCAGGATGAGGCGGTGCTCAGGAACTATGTTTAGTGAGCTTTCCTGCCTAAATATCCATAAAAGCAATAGAATGACTCTCAGGAAAAACAACAGTCATAGGAGTGGGAGATAGGGTTGTAGCAGACAGTCGAACATTTTCCCAGAGACTTACAGAAGTAAGATACATAATGGCCCCCAGTTGATACTCTGGCTGGATCTCTCAACTGCCTTTACCCATAAAGTGTTCTCTACCTTTGGCATGCCTTGCTTGTGTATAGTGAGGGTTTTAAGAAATCCACTTTGGTGCCCTAATGTCTCTTATGTTAAAAAATGAAAACAAAAAAGAAAAAATCTTTTACATGGCAAAATGGAATATGTAGATGAAATTAAGGTTACTAATCAGTTGACTTTCTTTTAGGTAAATTATTCTAGTGACGCTAATCTAATCACACGATCCTTTTTTTTAAAAGTTCCAAATATCTGGTGCCAGTTTGCTGGGACCCACCACCAAATTGCAATTTTTGAACAGAAGGAAACTATGACGGCTGAATCTGGAGTTTTTAAATTCACTCTACAACAAGATCAGTTCCATGGAATAAATTCATTACCCAAGCAATAATATTTTATATAATCAGTTGCTGTCTTGACCAGAGTAGATTATCATTTCATATTTGCTGAATTAAGGAGCTCCATATCCAACCGAATTTCTAAGAATTATTTTAATAAAACTTCATCCCTTTGAGGCAGACTAAGCACAAAAGACTAGAGAAAGGGAACTTGGAATTCAACCTGGATAAGCAAAAGGAGAAGCTAACTATTTAGTAAATAAAAATACCGTCTTCTAATGTAGATTGCTCATTACTTTAGCACAGAGTTTAAACTCTCAGCGTGACATAGTAAAACCTCTAATGTGTACTTCTCCTCAGAAGGAATTAAAAGGAAAATGGCAGTACTAGTACCATTTCATTTTCTAGAAACCTTAGGGAAGTCCTGAAATGTACCCCTTTGTAGTTCAGTTAGTGTTTACCAATTTTTTGATGTTATACCCTCCAGTAAAATGCATGGATGTGCAAAAAAATAAAGATAAAATCATTTTTTTAAACAAATGAAGTATATCAGAGCAAAATTGTTGGAACCATAACTTGTTAATTAAATGGTGTCGAATAACTCCTTCTTGCTACATTTTTCTAGAATTTATCTTTATAAGATTCACATCTTCTCTCCTATGTCATCAGTTGAATATGAAACAACTCTCTCAGTTTGTTTATAGTTTGGTTTTGACTAACAGGTCAATGGTGGGAGGTTCTTTGGACCAAAAGTCAATAGTGCGATCTAGACCTGTCTGGGCTTCTCACTCAGGCTTAATAATTTTGTTTGAATTTCTTTCTATTAAAATAATAGCTAGCATATTAGCTTATCTTTAAGATATATTGATTCTACTTAAGTTTGGACTTCTATCTTATAGGAAATACCTTGCAGTGAATCAAACAAACTAGAAAAACCATTTATGTTATAGCTTAAATTATACTGGTGTGATTTTATTTCCTTAGCTTTTGTGCTATTTACTCTTGCTGTTAATTATGTCATTAGTTTTTATCTTTGTCCCCATTCCCTTCGGTAGATGTGTTTGTTTTGAGTGACCATTTAAAATGCCTATTATTTTTTATATTCCCAAATTGTTAATTTTAAAAACTGAAATTATTGCATTTCACTTTTTCTCTCTGTGGTTTCACTTAATCTAAAAATATACCTTTAAGATCCATGCACTTTGCAAATTGTTCATTTAGTAGGCTATTACAACAGCTGCATAGTACTCTGAAGTGTGTGCATCTATCACCTTTTTTCTATATCCACTTCCCTGTGATGAGCTCCCAGATGTCTCCAATTCTAAAATAAAAACAATGCTGTCATCAACATCCTCATAAATATTCCTGTGAGAATTTACTTAGGACATAATCCCAGAAGTACACTTGCATGCTCACATTATATTTTTATGTTTAATTTGACTAAGTACTGCCAGTTTGCACTCAAAAATGGCTGTGCCAGTTTACAGACCAAGGGGTCCTGGATGCCTATATTCTCATCAACACTTGGCATTATCCAGCTTTCTAATTTTTGCCCATCAAACAGCTATATTTACCTTCTATTTCTCTGACAATTTATAAGATGAGCATGATTTACATAATTTTACCCTTTGGGTTTTTTCTTCAGTAAGTTGTCTTTTTATTTCCTGTACCCATGTTTTTAGATGTCTTTTTCATGATTTTTAGAGATCCTTATATAAGTTTGTAGACAGTAATTCCTTTACTCTTTAAATAGTGCAATTATTTGGTCCTTTTGTAATACACTATTAATTTTGTTCAAGGTTTTTTTTTTTGATGAACAAAACTTTATTTTGATAGATAATCAATATAACCAATTTCTGCCTTAATGTGTGTGATTTTAAAGTTTTATTTAAGAAGCCTCTTCATGTTTCTACAAAGAAAAGTTGTTCCTCAATAATTCTTCTATTAACTATACAGTTTTACCTCCAATATGAACACCTTGAAGTATCTCTATATTGTCATTATCTATATAATCTACATTTAATGTAAAATAAGATGTATTTTATATATGTTTGTACTGACACTTTTGGTATTTTAACTGTTGCAAGTAAAAGTCAAATTACACTTACTTTTATTAGTAAAAAGTTTTTTAACAGTTCCACAAGTTTCATAAATTACCGCATGCTGTTTTACAATTATGATTTTTCACTTGTAATCTCTTTTACTCCACACCTGCACCATTACTATGCCCTGAGAGTCAGTCAGTCCTATGAGTATGTACCCAACCTTATATGATGCTCTAGTTATAGCCTTACCTGCCTTGTTCCTAAAATATTGCAAAAGATTCCCACCTAGCCGTAAAGCTCCAGCTTAAACACCAACTCCAGCAGAACCCTCTTCAATTCTGTTCAGCTTTGCCTTTAACTCTGTTTTCCCCAGCCCGAGCATATAGTCTTCAAATGGCCATTGATACAAGTGAGATCAATTAGGGATACATTTTCCCACACTTAACCATTCTCTTAAGTCTTTTATTTTTGGCATAAACTTTGTGTCTTGTGTGTACAAGGGTTAAGCTTTTGAAATCTAATAAAGTTCAAGATCTTACAATTTAAACTTTGGTTTTCTGAAACCCCAAAATTAAAGTTTTGGGGCTTTTTTGGTTTATTAGTTTTGTTTTATTTTCAGGTAGCAACCATCCCTTGGTAAAAATCAGCACCTCTGACTCAATGGTGAAGAGCTAGGTTCAGAAAGAATGTCAGGAACAAAAATCAGCTTGCTGAGTGCATTAAAATAAGTACTGTTAAATGCTTATCTCAGGGAAAGGGCTGAAGTTGGGTTAATTGAGATAGAGGGCAGTAAGTTTCAGGCCCAGCTTAGTTACCAGGGTAAAGAACACAGGAATCCAAATGGAACTGGGAATCTTTGGAATGGAATTAAGTCAACAAGCTTCAGTTAGGACAACAAGGAGAATGAAAGCTAAATGATGAAGTATAACACAAGGATTCGTAAGTAGACTAGGAAAACCACTAGCACATTTAAGTGGACCCCAGAACCTTAGAGACAGTAGAGCCATAAAAACTAAGGATGCAAGGGATCTTTAATATTATTTGATTTAGTATCCTGCCTTCAAATTGATAGTTTTCTTATCCATACCATACTATAAGCAAGGTGACAGAAGCCCAAAGAAATGCACCTTTATTCCCAACACATGAGTGAGTGGAGGTAAGAACTGACGTCTCTTTTGCTCCCAGATCAATCCTTTCAAGCATCATGATTTCCCTTCTGAGTCACAGTCACCTTCCCTTCTGCAAGCCAGCTTTTGAGTCGAGTCCTAGCAGGAAGAATAAATTGCTTCTTAAGACAACCAAAATTTCTATCGAAAGGGTTAATACTAATTAATCATGATAATTCTCTTCACTTTGTTTAATTTTTCTTATCCCCTACTAACATATAAGTGTTGCTCCTTGCTCTAGCCAGCCAGGTAATGAGCTTTCTTTTCAGGAGTTTTTAGATTTCTTCTTGAATCCTTTATACTTTCCAACTTTTCTTTCTCTTCCTGTTTTCTTTTTTTCTTCTTCCCTCGTTTAATGAACATCAACTGCAGTTTTGTACTGCAATATAATGAGTTACATATGAAGAACAGAGAAATAAATGATGGATTTTTCCTTTCCCAAGGAATTTGTGTCTAATAATATTCTAATTGGAATTTATTCTTAGTTTAAATTAGCACTACCAACTCTTTTCTGTAAAAAGTCAAATAACAAATATTTTAGGCTGTCTGGACCAGACAATCTCGGTTGCAACTACTCAGCTCTACCACTGTAGCACAAAAGCATGAATAGGAAACAAATAAACAAATTGGCATGACTGTATCTCAATAAAACATATTTATAAAATAAGTTTGAGGCTAATTTGACCAGTGGGACATGTTTGCTAACCTCTAGTTTAAATAAATATTTAAACAATATGAGTAGTATTATAAGAGAGATGTAAATAAAGGGATGTAAGAGCCAAGGAGTCTCACCTCCTTTCTATCAATTCATGTTCTATTACTCAATTGATCACATATGCAATATTTACTTCAGATAAAATATCTTTAGTATAATTCTCTTTCTTACTTGATATTTTATAATACTAATTACTTGCTACATATAATTATTATTTATATAAATAATGATTTACCTACATAATATTTATCTGCTAGATTATTTAATTATTCAATTACTTGCCACATATGATTATATATCTATATAACATTTATCTGCTAGATTATTCAATTGTGAAAAGTCTTGATGACATTTAATGAATAATATACAGCCATGAATCTTTTCCGGCATAGTCTTTTTTAAAGAAAGTTTTGCTACTATATCATCATTATTCTTGAAGAATTAGCAAAACTATTTTATATGGCTAATAAATATTGTGAATTTAAAAACAGGTACTGTGAACAATTTATGATATTCAACCTTCATTATAGAAGAAAATGTCTGAAAGAATATAAAAATAAATTAACCAATATACTAAGATATGAAAGGTAATGCCAAGATATGCTCAAAAGGACAAATGTGCATATCATTTTTTTGTGTTTATGAGTTTAATGTACCTTTAAATTGTGTTATGAAGAAAACATATTATGGAAAGTACTCCATAATATTAATAACTAAGATAAAAGATCAACAGCAATGCTAACACAGTGATTTTCTACCAGGATGATTTGACCCCTCATAGTACGTGTCTAGAAGTATTTTTGGTTGTTATACCTGATGGGACTACTACCAGCATCTACTGACTAGAGGCCAGGGATTCCACCGGACATCCAGTGAAGCACAGAACAATACCCCAGCAAAAGAATTATTCAACCTAAAAGGTCAGCATTAAGGTTGGAAAATCCAGTAAGCATTTTTGTCCATGTACTTTTATTTTTTATAACATTAAACTTTCAGTTTTGAGATAATTGTACATTCATATGCAAGAAAGAATACAGTGAAGTACCCTTTACGTAGTGACCCATAACGATGACATTTTGCAAAACTATGGTACAAAACCACAACTATTGTATGCTATTGACATTGGCAGAATTAGCATATAAAACATTACTATCATAATAAGGATCCTTCATATTGCTCTTTTACAGCCACACCTACTTCCTTCCAAATTCAAGATTGTTTATTATATGATTCCATTTATATGAAGTGTCCAGAATATTCACATCTACAGCTACAAAAAGTAGAACTGTGGTTATGAGGGCTGGGGGTAGAGAGAAATGGGGAGCAATCACAAAAGGGGATAGTTATTTTCTAAAATTAAATTTAAGTGATGGTTACACAACTTTGTGAATACACTAAAACCATTAAACTGTATACTTCTATGAGTAAATATTAAGATATATAAATTACACCTCAAAGTTGTAAAAAACTAAAAATCAATTATCCTTATATGCACATTTCTATTTGTAAACTATTTTATTTTTTGCTTAATGTGTACATACCCTCACAATGACTATAGTCTTCTTTGAAGTTCTTTGGTGTCTTAAGATTAAGTAGTGATTCCTCCAATGTTATTCTTTTTCTTTCATTGCCTTAACTCTTCTGATTCTGATGCATTTCTTATAAATTTTAAAATTATTTTGTTGGTATCTAAAAAACTTCTGCTGGGGATTAATTATGCTAAATATATAAATTGGGGAATAACATAGACATTTTCTTCTTTCGAGACTTCTAGTCCATGGACATGGAATTTCTGCATTTCCTTAGATCTCCTTCGGTGACCAAAGAAGCACGTGTAATTTTGGATTTTTTGAAGGGTTTTTTGTATCTCTATCTCCTTCAGTTCTGCTCTGATCTTAGTTATTTCTTGCCTTCTGCTTGCTTTTGAGGTTTTTTTTAATTTTGCTCCCCTAGCTCTTTCAATTTTGACCATAGGGTGTCAATTTTAGATCTTTCCTTGTTTCTCATGTAGGCATTTATTGTTATAAATTTCCCTCTCAACACTGTTTTAAATGTGTCCCAGAGATTCGGGTACGTTGTGTCTTTGGTCTCGTTGGTTTCAAAGAACATTTTTATTTCTGCCTTCATTTCATTGCTCATCCATTTGTCATTCAGGAGCAAGTTGTTCAGTTTCCATGTGATCATGCAGTTTGAGTGCTTTTCTTAATCCTGAGTTCTAATTTCCTTGCCCTGTGGTCTGAGAGACTGTTTGTTACGATTTTTATTCTTTTGCAATTTGTTGAGGAGTGATTTACTTCCAATTATGTGTTCCATTTTAGAGTAAATGTGATGTGGTGCTGAGAAGAACGTGTATTCTGTGGATTTGGTGTAGAGCATTCTGTAAATGTCTATTAGGTCCACTTGGTCCAGATCTGTGTTCAAGTCCTGGATATCCTTGTTGACTTTCTGTCTCATTGACCTGTCCAATATTGTCAATGGAGTGTTAAAGTCTCCCACTATTATTGTGTGGGAGTCTAAGTCTCTTTGTAGGTTGTCAAGAATCTGCTTTATGTATCTCGGTGCTCATGCATTGAGTGAATATATATTTAAGATAGTTAGCTCTTCTTGTTGCATTGATCCTTTTACCATTATGTAATGCCCTTCTTTGTCTCTTTTAAACTTTGTTGGTTTAAAGTCTATTTTATCAGACACTAGGATTGCTACATCTGTTTTTTTTTTTTTTTTGTGGTTGTTTTGTTTTTTTGCTCTCCATTTGCTTGATAAATCTTCTTCCATCCCTTTATTTTGAGTCTATGTGAGTCTGTGCACATGAGATGGGTCTCCTGAATATAGCACACCGATGGGTTTTGACCTTTTATCCAGTTTGCCAGTCTGTGTCTTTTGATTGGGACATTTAGTCCATTTATATTCAACATTAATATTGTTATGTTTGAATTTGATCCTGCCATTTTGCTACTGGCTGGTTGTTTTGCCTATTCGTTGACATGGTTTCTTCATTGCATTGTTGCTCTTTACAATTTGATATGTTTTTGCAGTGGCTGGTACTGGTTGTTCCTTTCCATGTTTAGTACTTCTTTCAGGAGCTCTTTTAAGGCAGGTCTTGTAGTGATGAAATCTCTCAGCAGTTGCTTGTCCTTAAAGGATTTTATTTCTCCTTCACTTATGAAACTTAGTTTGGCCAGATGTGAAATTCTGGGTTGAAATTTCTTTTTTTTAAGGATGCTGAATATTGGCCCCCACTTTCTTCTAGCTTGCAGGGTTTCTGCCGAGAGATCCACTGTGAGTCTGATGGGCTTCCCTTTGTGGGTGACTTGATCTTTCTCTCTGGCTGCCCTTAGGATTTTTTCCTTCATTTCAACCCTGGTGAAACTGACAATTATGTGCCTTGGGGTTGCTTTTCTTGAAGAGTATCTTTGTGTTGTTCTCTGTATTTCCTGGATTTGACTGTTGGGTTGGGGAAGTTCTCTTGGATAATATCCTGAAGAGCATTTTCCAGCTTCGATTCATTCTCCCTGTCACATTCAGGTACACTGATCAAGCATAGATTAGGTCTTTTCACATAATCCTATAGTTCTTGGAGGCTTTGTTCATTTATTTTCACTCTTTTTTCTCTAATCTTGCCTTCTCGTTTTATTTCATTTATTTGATCTTCAATCTCTGATATCCTTTCTTCTGCTTACTTGATTCAGCTGTTGAAACTTGTGTATGCCTCACAAAGTTCTTGTGCTGTGCTTTTCAACTCCATCAAGTAATTTATGTTCTTCTCTAAGCTGGTTATTCTATTTAGCATTTCATCTAACCTTTTTTCAAGGTTCTTAGTTTCTTTGCATTGGGTTAGAACGTGGTCTTTTAACTCAGAGAAGTTTCTTATTAACCACCTTCTGAAACCTGCTTCTGTCAATTTGTCAAACTCATTCTCTGTCTTGTTTTCTTCCCTTGATGGTGAGGAGTTGTGATCCCTGGGAGGGGAAGAGGCATTCTGGTCTTTGATGGTTTCATCCTTTTTTCACTGGTTTCTTCCCATCTTCGTGGATTTATCTCCCTTCGATCTTTGAAGTTGGTGATTTTGGGAGGAATCTCTTGAGTGGACATCCTTTCTGTTGAGGTTGGAGTTGTATCTTCTTTGGCTTGTAGAGGCACTGCTGGGCTGTCTCAGATTCAGTCAGGCTGCTGGGTGGGTGGTCTTCCCCTGGAGTTTGTTTATGCAGGTGAGATTAGCCCCGCCTTCCCAATGGCCTCTCTCCTTCCTTGAGCTGGATCTTCCCAGTTAGGGTCAAACTGGTGTGTTCACTGCAAGGCTGTCTAGTGTGCAGGTTTCAGTTCGAGTTTTGTGGGGGTAGGGCCTCCCAGGCCTTATGGCCTGTTTCCTTGCTTTCAACTCTGCCTCTTTCTGTGGGATAAGCAGTTCTGTCCTGCTGGCATTAGTCCAAACTTCCACCCAAGTCCGTGCAGAAAACTTGCAGCACCAGGTGGGAGCTGTTGCTCAGATTTCCATCGACAGCCCACAGTGCCCCGTAGTCCGATGGGGCTCTCATGGACCATGTGTGGCAGGAGGGATGAGGGAAGCACAGGATCTGAATTGGAGCACTGAGGGGATGAAGTCCCCAATCCTCCAAGCCGACTACATGTTCCAGGTGGGGATACACCCCACCCTGTCTCTGTTTGCCCTCCCTGGAAACTGCTCTCACCCTCTCGCCTTCCCTGGGCTATTTTCAGTGTCCTACTAGTCCCACCGATGCGAACCTGGCACCTTGCTTGGAATCGTGAAGTCCTCTAGCCCTCTGCATCTCATTGGCTGGGAGCTGCATTTCAGTGCTGTCTCCTCTTGGCCATCTTGGTGCCCAGCATGTGTAGTTTTTAACATACAAACGTTGTGCATGTTCTGTTTCTGTAGTTTTTAACATACAAACCTTGTACATGTTTTGTTAGGTTTATACCTAAGTATGTATATAAAATTGGAAAGAAATTATTATAAATGGTAAAAATTATTTCCAGTTGTCTGATAGTATATAGATATGCAATAAATTTTCATGTGTTGACCTTGTATTTTTACTCTTGAAACTCATTTACTATTTCTAGAAGGACTTTTACAGATATCTTAAAATTTTCCATGTCAACAATCACATAATCTCTGAACAGAAACAGTTATTTCTTCTTCCTCATTCTTAGTATCTTTTATTTCTGTTTCTGGCTTTATTGCCTTGAGTTGAATTCTTACTATAATGTTAAACAGAAGTAGTAAACAGGGGCATCCTTACTTGTTCCCAATCTTAGGGAGAAAGTGTTAAATCTGTCACTGTTAATTATGATGTCACCTTTAGAATTCATGTTAATGTTACTTAGTAGGTTAAGAAAATTTTCTTCCATTTCTAGTTTGCCCAGGGGGTAGGTAGGTAGGTAGGTTGGTTGGTTGGCTAGTTGGTTTTATCATGAATGAAGTTAAATTTTGTCAAATTCATTTTTTTTTCATTAATTGATAACATCATGTGTTTTTTTTCTTCTTTAGAATGTTAAATGGTGGATTATGTTGATTTTTGAATTAAAATTCAAATGAATTAAACTTGCATTCTCACAATAAACCCCAATTTGGCCATGATGTTACGTAATTTATTGACATTTGTAGAGGATGTTTGCTTCTTTGTTCACAAAAAATATGTATCTGTACTTTTTCTCCCTTTGTCCTTTCTGTATCTGGTTTTGTTATTGGGGTAATTTTCCCATCGCAAAATTCATTAAGAAGTGTTTCCTTCCCTTTATTCTTTAGAAAAGAATTTCACAAAATTGGCATTATTTCTCTTTTAAATGTTTGCTAGATTTTGCCAGTAAAACCATCTGGGCCTAGAAGGTTCTTTTTCAGAAAAGTTTAAACATGAATTCAATTTTTTTAAAGTAGCTATGTGAGTACTTGAATTGGCTTGAGTGAACTTTGAATATACAAATCCATTCCAGTCATAAGAGAAATGCTTTACAAGCAATTGTTTCACTTAATCTAGATTAGCTAACTTATATACAGAAAGCTGTTTGTATATTTCCTTATTCTTTTAATAGAATAATAGAATTGTTATTATTGATACAGTAATACAGCCTCTGTAGTGATAGCCAACTTTTCATTTCTAATAATCACAACTTTTGTCATATTGAGTTTTATTTTATCAGTTTGGTGAATGGTTTGTTACTTTTATTACTAATTTTTTAAAATAAGCTTGAAATGTCATTAATTTTCTCAATTTTTTTAGGTTCTCAAATTTGTTTCTGCTCTTAACTTTGTTATTAACCCTTACTTATTCTTGTTTTGAGTTAACTTTTTTTATAATTTCTTTAGGTGGAAATCTTTATTGTTAATTTGAGACACGTATTTTATTCCAATATAAGCACTTAATGATATAAATGTACTTTTAAGCACCACTTTTGCTACGGCGTTCAAATTTTGATATGTAGTATCTTCATTTTTATTAGGGCTAAAATATTTCCATATTTGCCTTGAGAGCTCATTTTTGACTCATCTCCCAGTGTTTGAAGATGTTCCTTTTCTCTTTCTTCCATTAATTTCTAATTTAACTCTATTAAGTCAGAGAACATATTTTGCATGATTTAAATTCTTTTAATGTGTTAAAATTTATTTTGTAACACATGATATGACTTATTTTGGTGAATATAGTCCATATACATGTAAAAGGATTGTGTGTTCTGGCAAGGCACAGTGACTTATGCCTGTAATCCCAGTGTTTTGGGTTGCCAAAGTGGGAGGATTTCTTGACCCCAGGAAGTTTGAGAGCAGGCTGGGCAATAAAACAAGACCCCATCGCTACAAAAAAAAAATTAATAATATGTTTTAAATTAGCTGGTCATGGTGGCATGTGCCTGAAGTCATAGCTACTTCGAAGGCCAAGGCAAGAGGATTATTTGAACCCAGGATTTCAAGGCTGCAGTGAGCTATGATCAAGTCACTGAAGTTCAGCCTGAATGATAAGGCAAGGTTCTTTCCCCCCAAAGAAGTGTGTTCTTTTGTTGTTAGATAGTGTTGTATAAATATTTGTTAGATTTGGTTGATTTATGGTGCCATTCTGTTACCCTAAATTCGCACTGATATACTATCTGATAGTTCTGTTGATTATCAAAAACCGTAATAGTGAACTTACCTACTTTTCAGTTCAGTTTTGTCAGTCTTTGCTTCCTGAATTTCAGAACTCTTTTTTGTGCCTATACATTTTGAATTAGTACATCTTGGAGAATTAACCCTTTCTTTCATTATGCAATGCTTATGTTTCTCCTTGGTAATTATATTTGTCCTGAATTTTAATATCTGTGATGTTAATATAACCACTCTATCTAGATTCCTTTTGACTGGCATTTAAATGATATATCTTTTCCATTCTTTTACTTTCAATCTAAATATATCTTTATGTTTGAAGTAAGTTTCTTGTGAAAAACATATCCAGAACAAATGGGATCTATTTATCTTCTGTGGAGACAAGTCCAAGATGTGCAGCCAGCAAGCTGGAGATCCACAAGAGCTGTTGGTGTAGTCCCAGTCCAAATTCAAAGGCCTGATAAACAGGAAAACTGATTTCTATGGACTGGACTCAGTTGTATCTCCCCAAATTGATGTATTGAATCCCTAATCCTCAATGTGATGATATTTGGAAATAGGGCCTTTACAAAGTAATTAGGGTTAGATAAGGTCATAAGGATAGGCCCTTATGATGGCATTAGTACTGTTATAAGAAGAAAGATCATAGAGCTTGCTTCTTTTCTCTTCTTCTCTCTCTACCATGTGAGAACACGAAAAGACAGCCACCATCTACAAGCCAGGAAGGGAGCTCTCATTGGGGAACAAAATCAGCTGGTACCTTAATCTTGTACTTTTCTGCCTCTGGAACTGTGCGAAATAAATTACCATTGTTTAAGCCATACAGTCTATGATACTTTGCTATAGTAACTTGAGCTGACTAATATACTAATGGTGTGGTTCCAGTCCAAGTCTTGATGCTTAAGGAGCAGAGGAAACAATGGTGTAGTTCCATTTAAAAAGTCTGCAAGCTTGCCCAGGTGTGGGGGCTCATGCATGTAATCCCAGAACTTTCGGAGGTTGAGGTGGGCAGATCACGAGGTCAGGAGTTCAAGACCAGCCTGCCCAACATAGTGAAAACCTGTCTCTACTAAAAATACAAAAAATTAGCTGGGCATGATAGCGGCTGCCTGTAATCCCAGCTACTCAGGAGGCTGAGGCAGGAGAATTGCTTAAAATCGGGAGGTGGAGCTTGCAGTCAGTGAGCTAAGATCATGCCATTGCACTCCAGCCTGGAAGACAGTGCAAGACTCAAAAACAAAAGGAAAAAGAAAAAAGAAAGTTGGCAAGCTCTAGAGCCAGAAAGAGCCAATGTTTCAGTTTCAGTCTGAGGACAGGAAAATAAATTTCTCAGTTCAAAGGCAGTCAGGCAATAAGAAACTTCTATTACTTACTTACTCAAAGGAGAGTCAGGCTTTTGGTTCCAGTCAAGACTCCAGCTGATTCGATGAGACTCACCTACAATGGGGGCAGTTTACTCAGTCTACCAATCCAAATGTTAATCTCATTCAGAAACACTAAGATCTGTGCATACTGTGGTCCACTCAAGTTAACATATACAATTACACAGTCGGGCCACTTAAAATCCATTCTGAGAATCTCTGTTATTTAAGTATGCATGCACACTATTTACACTGAATATGATTATATGTGCAAAAGCAGGTTTAACTTTCTTTTCTATGTGCTTCTTCCATTTATTATCATTCTCTTTCCCCTTCCCTATTTCCCTATTTATTTTGTACTATTTGATCTTGATTCTCTCTCTTTCTCACTAGTATCCCATTTTAATATATCTATTGTTTCTGGAGAACATATATATTTATGGTCTTTTAGTGATTGTTCTAGGTGTTATACTATACATACTTAACTTTTAAATTTACTTAGAATTAACTTTTTACTACTGCAATTAGAATATAAGAAACCTTATCAGCTTACATATCCCTTTACCATCCTTTCTTTATGTTATATTGACTGCTTTTTCTTGTTTTTTCTTTTTTTTTTAATTGCATTTTAGGTTTCGGGGTACATGTGAAGAACATGCAAGATTGTTGCATGGGTACACATATGGCAGTGTGATTTGCTGCCTTTCTCTCCATCACCTATATCTGGCATTTTGTTTTTTCTTTTTTTGAGATAGAGTCTTACTGTGTCACACAGGCTGGAATGCAGTGGCACAATCTTGGCTCACTACAGCCTCTGCTTCCCAGGTTCAAGTAATTTTTCTGCCCCAGCCTCCCGAATGGCTGGGACTACAGGTATGTGCCACCATGCTCAGCTAATATATATATATATAATTTGCATTTTTTATAGGCACGGAGTTTAGCCATGCAGCTCAAGCTAGTTTCAAACTCTTGACCTCAAGTGATCCGCCTGCCTCGGCCTTCCAAAGTGCTGGGATTAGTACAGGCGTGAGCCACCATGCACGGCCTACGTTATACTGACTTATATAATATACCTAAGAACATTGAGAACCTTTTCAAAAATATTTTAATTTTTCTTTCAACTGTGAAAAATATTTGAAAACTGAAGAGGAGAGGTATATATAGCCTATTATATTTATTCACATGTTTATCGTTTCTGCTTCTTGACTTTTTTCAACTTGTTTTGAGCTTCTGATCAAATTTTCCTTTTTTGTGAAAAATTTCCTTTCACAATTATTTTAGAGCAGATCTTTAGATAATGAATTATCTTAGTTTTCCTCCACTTTAGATGTATTTATTTGATCTTAAGTCTTGAAGAATATTTTCATGGATATAGAATTCTAGGGAGATAGTTCTTTTCTTTTCAGCATTTACACTTCCCCTAGCCACCATGGGTTCAGATGAGATTTTCACAATCATTCAAATCATCATTCTGCTCTAAGTAATACATCATTTTCCTCTAATTTCAAAAACTTTTCTTTGTGTTTGCTTTTCAGCTATTTGATTATGATGTGTCTGGTCTTGGATTTATTTGCATTTATCCTGTTTGGGAATTACTGCGTATATTAAAGTGTATTAAGGATGGATTTTTGTGTTTTACCAAATATGAGTTGCTTTTGGTCATTCTATTTTTTAAACATTTTTTCTCACCACACTACTTTGCTTCTCCTTCTAGAGCACTGATAACATGAATGTTAAAGCTTTTGGTATTGTCCACAGGTCTGTGGAATTAGGCTCGTTTACATTCCAAATAATTTTCTCTTTACTGTTTGAAATGGATAATTTCTAATTATCTATCTTCAAGTTCAGTTATCTTCTACTTTGTCATCTCTATTCTGCTATTGAAACTTTTCAATAATGAGGTTTTTCTTACTGCCGTATTTTAATTTTTAGTTGTAAAATATATTTTGTTATTCTTTTTATTTATGACTTTGTTGAGAATTTCTATCAATCATCCTATTCATTTCAAAAAGAGTGTTTACCTTTACTATTGTATCATTTTTATAACAGCTGTTTTAAAGTCCTTGTCAGATAATTCCGATTTCTGTGTCATCTGGGTGTTGGTACACGCTGATTATCTTCTCCCATGACATTAAATATTTTCCTGCTTCTTCCTATGCTGAGAATTTTTGAATTATGTTTTAGACATTTTAAATATTATGTTATGATTGTCTAGGTCTTTGTTAAGTCCTAAGAGGAATGTTGATATTTAGTTTAGCAGGCGATCAACTTGGTGAAATCAGGCCCCAAGTTCTGCCTAGCCTTTTGAGGGTTGTGGTTTTAGTGTCAGTTCCATTTTCAAAGTCTTTGAAATGCTATTTACATCTTTCTATGTTTGCTACAACTAGTGGCCGGTTTAAGATTTTGATGGTGGTCTATGTATTATTTCTGTTTTCAGAGTTCTTAGTATAATATTTAGGGTCAACTTCACGTATACAAAGCTCAGGAGTGAGGCCAAGAGTTAAGCAACTTCACCTGTTGTTTTCCCAAATTTCTTTCTCTTCATTGATGTCCCAAGTAATTTCTGTCCAGGAAACTGAAGATTTCTTGATCCTTCTCCATTGTGCACTTTCTATTACTGCAGCTTCATCCAAGGCCAAGCAGCAGGAGGACAGAGACATAAAAAGGAAACAGGGATGTGCCCATCCCCTTGAAAGGACAGCTCCTACGGCTGGAAATGAAGGTTATCCTTCCTCAGAGCAGTAAAGTGTGTCCCTTGCTGTGACACTGTTGCTAATAGGACAATCCTACCCTACAAGTCTGAACCAGAGGGTTTTTGTTGTTAAGATGGAGTCTCGCTCTGTCGTTAGGCTGGAGTGCAGGCCAGAGCGCATGGCTCTACCTCCGCTCACTGTAACCTCCGCCTCTGCAGCTGAAGCGATTCTCCTGCCTCAGCCTCCTGATTACCTGGAATTAGAGGGGCGTGCCACCATGCCCGGCTAATTTTTTTGTATTTTAGTAGAGACGGGGTTTCACTATGTTGGCCAGGATGGTCTCGATCTCCTGATCTCCTGATCTGCTTGCGTCAGCCTCCCAGAGTGCTGGGATTACAGGCGTGAGCCACCGCGCCCAGCCGCCAGAGGTTTACTTTTGGAGCTTTCTCTATCCATGCTAATGCCCACTTCCAAGGTTCAGGATGTGTAGGGTCCAGGCCAGGGGGCTACTGGAAGGGAAAAACACAGCATGGTAAACTCACCACTAGTGTGGTTGACTCCAAATTCTGGTTTTCTCCAGTTTGACTGCTCTTTATTTTTCATAGTCCTTAGATAGCTGCTTAGTGCATTCTCTTGAAACTTAATAGCTGCATTCAATGATAGATAAAGATGAAGTGTGCTTACTGTGTGTTACTCAGAATCAAAAAACCACAGTTAAGTTTTGAAACCAACCTTATGACCTGTTATGTATGGAAGTATGCAGTACTGAAATTTGCCAAACTAGAATTTTATTTAAACTGTGGTAAGTTTGCTCTTCATTTTAATATAAGATTCTTTACTATAAATATAAGCTATTTATAAAAAGCGAGTTCCAATGTAGTCATTTAATTCAAGAAATATTTATAGAACAGCTAGTTTAAGCAAGGCAATTTACTAGGCACTACAAGGTATAATGCTATTTTACATGGCGTGAGGGGCAAAACCAATTGTGTGGCATTATAGAAGCCAATATACAATAGATTCCCCATTGTTAGTATGGCAATCTTTTCACTTGGGAAGATCCAACCATATTTGTTATCTTAATAATTTTAGCCTTGTGTCCTTAACTCAGCAGGCAATCATGTTTATAATACTAAGAAAAATATTATTTTGACAGATTGATAAGCGATTTCTTCAAAACTCTGTGTTAGGCCTATTTTTTTCATCAAATTGTTGAAAAGTATTTATGTTTTACCTCCCTGATCCAAGGCTCTATTTTGGTATTCAATTATACAATTCAGCTGCTTCCTTCTTAAGGAGTGGGAAGCTGAGTCATCTTTTGCCATATCACTAAAGATTATTTTCCTGAACTATTGTGAATATTATTAATTGGTTTATTTACTATTTTTGTGAAAAATATTAGCAAATTCAACATGTGAGCAGTCTTTATTAACCAAGCCTTCAAAAACCAGACAAAATAAACAAAATCCTTAGGAAGATTTCTTGATGAAAGCAACATAGATTTTTCTTCTTATCAGCATATTTAGAACTACTTTTTGGCTTAAGGATGACAAAAGCTATTATCAGAAATCAATAAATGAAAAATAACCGTTGAATTGGAGAATCACAGTAATATTCAATATGCTGCTGTTATTGTCAAGTCTGGCATTATTAAAGCAAAATTCTGCCCAGAGGAAGTATAACAGTATGTAAAACAAAAGTCTCTGAATGCTTTAGAAATAAAATATGGGCATCTGTAACTAAGGGGTTTATTAAGGCAGTAAATGTCTTTTTCTATAAATTGAGAAGGTTAAACTTTCTTCAAACTCTGTTCCTTCAGAATTAAAAGGCTCTAAAATCAAATAAATCAGAATAAAAATCTGCTTGTAATTAATTCTAGTTTTGAAATATTAGCCAAGTTTCTCAGTTTCTCTAAGTCTTGGTGTATTCATCTATAAAATGGGGATAATAATAAAATTTACTCCATAGTGTTGCTATGAGGATCAAATAATATAAGAAAAAACCTTGATGCCTGGCACATAATACTCAATAAGTGGTCATTATTATCACTAAAAGAGTTATCCAATAGAGCTCAATATCTTTTCCACACAGAGAAAATAAATCTTTAAGAGTCGTGGATATATCTGGGGAAATATCTTTATAAGTCATGTATGTGGCAGTGTGATTTTTTTCTTTATTTTAAAAACCTTTGTAATCATCCTTATAAAGTATGTATGAAATCTGAGGTTTCCAAAATTCCATTATTAGACGGGACACCAGTCCAGCAAAGTTTTCTTTTTGTCCATTCATACTATTCTCTGCAATGCCTGTATATTCATTTTTCTTCACTCATTTATTCCATTGACATTAAATGACCCTCCCAAATGGCAGACATCATACTAGGCACTTTAAATAAACAAATGATTAATACACAGCCCTTATCTTTGAAGGGTACCCAATCTTTGGCAGAAAGATATGCACTGACAGAAAAATGTCAGCGGTAAACTGTAGCTTTTTGTATCTTCTCATGAGAACCAACTACTGACATTCCAGGAATTTTGCAAGCTGGTTGTTAAAACACTGACATAACTAAAAAATTAAATTGTGTAAGCTTAAAATTAAATAAATCATATTAAAAATACAGGTAATACATATTCAAAATTAATCACTTAATATTATTTTACTACAGTATTCAATATTATTTTACTACTATTTATGCTTTTGAGTTTATTTACATCTATTGTTTCTGTATGCTGAAAATCCTGTATAATGTCTTCCTACTACACATCTCTTTCCAGTTCCACATTTTGTTATATCAGGGTGGTTGCTTGAAATCAGCCACGTTAGATTACTTACACCATGGAAATTGGCAAACATGGCAAACTCGGGCTCTTTTCCCTCAAGTTATGTATGTTAGACAGTTACCAGCATAATATTGAATCTAATTATAGCACATTGCTATATGTGTCATCAGAAAGTAATGACATGCTGTAGGAATACGAATGACATGAGCAATGAACCCCTGATTGGAGAAATCAAGAAAGGCTTCATGGAGAAATAAATATTTGAATTAACTTCAGGAAAAAATTGACACTTTAACAACTCCAAGGAACATAAAGCATCTTTGAAAACAGTGACAGACTATATTACTGTTCCCAGCTATGCACTGCCCTTCTTGTTTTACATCTCTTCCATTGCTTTATGACATATTACATATTTACTCTGAATAACACTGTTAAAGTCTTCATGCATATAAATGTATTTAATTCTTATCAAAAAGAAAAAGAAAAATCAACTATGAGGTAAGTATTACAATATTTCAATTTAGCTGCAAGATGTAGTTAAGATTTCACAGCCTTATTCCTTATCATGGGTCAACCTCCCTCATTCATACTATGAATACTCTAGGAAGTGCCAAGACATTCAAACTGTGAATATAACATTCGTTTCTTTCTAAGGGCCAACATGTGCTTCTTTTTTAAAAGGACCACAGTGTTGCTTTAATATGGGGAAATTTCCTTTTCATTTTAAGAGATGCATTACTTTTCAAATTATTGCTAGCTCTAATCAAAACCATCTACTTAGAAGCTTGATCTCTTTTTGAGGGGAATAACGTGCTATTTTGTTTGGTTTTATTGCTTTGACTTAAAATATTCTCTTCAAGAATACTGAAAATTAAACATTATTAATTTGCTAAATATTCATAATGTTAATAATATAACACTTGTTAGGGGAAGAATCAGTTTTTTGAAAGAGAACTAACATCTTTGTGTTCATTTCAACAAATTAGAACCTAAGGTGCTTTCTTATCAAGAGGGTGTATCCTCTTGTTGAACATTTCCTTCATGTCACTTTAGCTTTTCTTAGAATCTCCTTCACTTCTTCACCCTCCAAACATTCTTCTCCATTCTAAATTTACTTAGGGTAAAGTGGCATTTACTAAGGTGAAGCATGAACAAGAACAGAGTTTTCCAGAATGTTTTTTTTTCTTTTTAGATCAAAATTTTTACATAGGAGTTATCTCTATCTTTGAGATTTGCCATCTGATAATAAATAGAAGTTTGTTGAGAGTTTACTTATATCTGTAGCAAATTTCACTCACTGAGCTTTCTTTAATATAAACAAGCATATAATTTAGGAATTATGCTAAAGAAAAAATACGATAAATGATGAAATAACTTATCCTGATGATTAAATTTAGTTCTAAGCCTTCTGTTTTTAATATCTCTGATTTCAAAATTGACCTAATACCTCTACTAACCTATTTTATTTCTTTAATAAGCCCACATCTTTCTCAGTCATATTTTATGTATACGTACACACACATAGACACACACACACACACACACACACACACACACACACACGAAAGTGCACTTTATTTTTTATTCAATTGTTACTTTAGCAGTGTCTGCAATTAAGAACCAGCTTACTAAATGAACTGTAATTACTGCAAATTGTGGTAAGCACCAGTAATTAAAATGTTGCAGTAGTGCTAGCCAGCTTTGCTACATGCCCTTTGAGAGAAGCATAAAATGATATTATGTCTTTAACTGCTATTTGTATTACAGATGAGAAAACCTGGAAATTCAGGCCTTTAGAATCCTTTGGCTGAGACTTTAAAGCACAATGTGAAGTGGGGATTAACAGTTATCCAGTGAATTCAAACTGGGAAGATAGTCAATTTGGTTAATTCCACACTGAAAGTGGCTTTTTCTTTCAAATGTGCAATCTTTAGGGCATAAACATACATGGCTTCCCCATGAGGGGAAAATGAACAATAAACTCTAATCTCTTCTTTGTGTTTTCAGGATGCTAATAGTGAGCTTTCTGGATACAAAAGCAGGAGGGAACTCCTTCTGTCCACACCCATCTTTTGAGGATCCTCACCCAGCTGCTACCCCCAGTGAACCCTCCAGCTGTGTAGTCATTTGGCAGGGTGCACTGTTATGCATAACTTAAAGCTATGTGTGTGTGACTCTAAAACAACTGGTGAATACAGATTGTCCACTTGAAAATCCCCAATTGATCTGCAAGTGAAAAAAAATGTAACCAATGATTGATGATCATGAAAATGACCCAAATTTTGATGGTTTGATGATCATGAAATGATATGATGATCATTAAAATGGCCCAAATTTTAGATTTAGCGTTGGCTGACTCTATCATCAATATATTTGTTTCTTTTCTGCCTTGCTCTAAGTAATCAAAAAATGCTATCTTATTAACCAAAAGTTGTGACTTAGAGAAATATGTGCTAATATGGGTTATCATATACTAACTAATGCAAACAACATCCACAGCTATTGAAACAGAGCTAACGAATAAGTACCGTCTTTTACAAAATTTAATTACAATAAATCTCCATAAGGTTCTCAGAAACTATAGAGGCCTGGGGTAAGGAAAAAATGAAGTCAGGAAGTAAGGTAAAGGCAGACATTTGCCATTCTATGATGCTGAAACTATTCTGGTCACCAAAAACATTCCAAGTGCATAAACCAATGGATAGGACTTCTGGTCTTGGCTAGGACAGCTAATTGGATACGGAAATAATCTTCCCACCATAAACGTTTGTGAATCTAGACAAAAAGTAAAAATCAACTGGTCTGAGACATTATACAACAGACAATACCAGGGTTTTTATTATTATTATTATACTTTAAGTTTGGGGGTACATGTGCAGATCTTGCAGGATTGAATTCTCACTCACTTATGAGTGAGAACATGTGGTGTTTGGTTTTCTGTTCTTGTATCAGTTTGCTGAGAATGATGTCCAGATTCATCCATGCTCCTGCAAAGGACATGAACTCATCCTTTTGTATGGCCGCATAGTATTCCATGGTGTATAAGTGCCATATTTTCTTTATTCAGTCTATATTTGATGGGCATTTGGGTTGATTCCAAGTCATTGCTATTGCAAACAGTGCCGCAATGAACATACATGTACATGTGTCTTTATAATAGAATAATTTATAATCCTTTGGATATATACCCAGTAACAGGATTGCTAGGTCAAATGATATTTCAATTTCTAGATCCTTGAGGAATTGCCACACTGTCTCCCACAATGGTTGCACTAATTTACACTCCCAACAGTGTAAAAGCATTCCTATTTCTCCACATCCTCTCCAGCATCTGTTGTTTCCAGATTTTTTAATAATCACCATTCTAACTGGTGTGAGCTAGTATCTCAATGTGGTTTTGATTTGCATTTCTCTAATGACCAGTGTTGATGAGCATTTTTTCATGTGTTCACTGGCTGCATAAAATGTCTTCTTTTGAAAAGTGTCTGTTTGTATCCTTTGCTCACTTTTTGATAGGGTTGTTTGTTTTTTTCTTGTAAATTTGTTTTAGTTCTTTGTAGATTCTAGATATTAGCCCTTTGTCACATAGGTAGCTTGCAAAATTTTTTTCCCATTCTGTTGGTTGCTGGTTTACTCTAATGATTGTTTCTTTTGCTGTGCAGAAACTCTGAAGTTTATTTAGATCCCATTTGTCTATTTTGGCTTTTGTTGCCAGTGCTTTTGGTGTTTTAGTCATGAAGCCCTTGCCTGTGTCTACGTCCTGAATGATACTGCCTAGGTTTTCTTCTAGGGTTTTTATGGTGTTAAATCTTATGTTTAAATCTTTAATCCATGTGGAGTTAATTTTAGTGTAAGGTGTCAGGAAGGGGTCCAGTTTTTGCTTTCTGCACATGGCTAGACAGTTTTCCCAACACCATTTATTAAACAGGGAATCCTTTCCCCATTGCTTGTTTTTGTCAGTTTTGTCAAAGATCAGAGTGTTGCAGATGTATGGCGTTACTTCCAAGGCCACTGTTCTGTTCCATTGGTCTATATGACTGTTTTGGTACCAGTACCATGCTGTTTTGATTACTGTTGCCTTGTAGTATAGTTTGAAGTCAGATAGCTTGATGCCTCCAGCTTTGTTCTTTTTGCTTAGGATTGTCTTGGCTATGTGGGCTCTTTTTTGGTTCCATATGAAGTTCAAGGTGGTTTTTTCCAGTTCTGTGAAGAAGATCAATGGTAGCTTAATGGGGATAGCACTGAATCTGTAAATTACTTTGGGCAATATGGTCATTTTCACTATATTGATTCTTCCTGATCATAAGCATGGAACGTTTCTTCATCTGTTTGTGTCCTCTCTTATTTCCTTGTGCAGTGCTTTGTAGTTCTCTTTGAAGAGGTTACCAAGGATTTTTTTATTTTATTTTAAGTTCAGGAGTACATGTGCAGGATGTGCAAGTTTGTTTCATAGGTAAACTCATGTCATGGGGTTGATTGTACAGATTATTTCATCACTCAGTTATTAAGCCTAGTATCCATTAATTATTTTTCCTGATTTTCTCCCTCTTCCCACCATA
Source organism: Plecturocebus donacophilus (assembly GCA_004027715.1). NCBI lineage: Eukaryota > Metazoa > Chordata > Mammalia > Primates > Pitheciidae > Plecturocebus > Plecturocebus donacophilus. The sequence continues at coordinate 40,659 of PVKP010004258.1, read as the reverse complement.
CACCCTCTAATACACTGCAGTGTATATTGTTCCCCTCTATGTGTCCATGTGTTCTCATTATTTAGTTACCACTTATAAGTGAAAACATGCAGTATTTGGTTTTCTGTTCCTGCATTAATTTACTAAGGATAATTGCCTCCAGCTCCATTCATTTCCCTGCAAAGGACATGATTGCATTCTTTTTTGTGGCTGCATAGTATTCCATGGTGTATATGTACCACATTTTCTTTATCTAGTCCATCATTGATGGGCATTTGGGTTGATTCTATGTCCTTGCTATCATGAATAGTGCTGGAATGAACATATGTGTGCATGGGATTAAAGGGTCTAATGATACTTCTGTCTTTAGGTCTTTGAGGAATCACGGCACGGTCTTCCACAATGGTTGAACTAGTTTACAGTATGACAATCAGGGGATAAGTATTCTGTTTTCTCCACAACCTCACCTGCATCTGTTATTTTTTGACTTTTTAATAATAGACATAATAAAAGGAAAATACACCTAATTAGCTTTATATTCACCCCAGAATTCAGCCTGGAGATATTTTTTCACATTTCAGCACGTGGAACTAGAGTTCAAACAGAGAGCACTGGTCTTTCCAGCCAGAAAAAAAAGGGAGATGGAAGTTCAGGAATACTAAAGTGGCCAGAATTTGTAGAGTACTAGAAAGCAGAGAGCAACATAGACAAGGTGCCTCAGAAGTTGGCGAAAGGGTCCCCTTTACTCATTGGCCAAGTAATAAGCTGTGCATACACGAGGCCTGAGAAACCAGTTACTGAGATACTGTGAGATGAATTGCAAAGGGTACTCAATGCTAAACAGGTTGGAGTGAGACTACTCACTGAAAAACCCAATTAGTCTGTTGGGATCCTAGAAAGGCCTATTGGTAGGTCAAGTCTACCCCTAAAGTAAGGGATCTAGAACAATTATAACAAAGCCTGAAAGTAAACTTCAACAGGACCAAGTTGAGCTGCCAGCTAATTGCCTGCTAGAACAAATCTCAACATTTAATAGAAGACAGTATAATTCATACTGTAAACAATACAGTATATATAATATGCAAAATTCAATAACAATTTACTAGATATACAAAGAACAATTTTAAAATGTAACTCCTAGCCTGGAGAATTTGAGTGAATAAAAACAAACCTATGCATAACCCAGATATTGGAGTAAGCACACATTGACTTTAAAACAGTTATTATAAATATATTCAAGGATTAAAGAAAAAAAATAGTATGTGAAATTGAGGGAATGTGTTCTCTTTCCAGGTCCACAGTGGGGCGTAGTTTTAGGGGAAGAACTTCCCAGCACCATGCCTCCCTCCTACCTCTCTCCATCCGGGAGATTTAACAGTTTATGTTTAAATTTCACAGGCGCAGGAAGAACCAGGAGTCGATCACCCCAGTGGAAGTTTAAAGGAACTCCTTTCATTGGCCAGAGGTCTTAGAGGAGGTGGGGGTTCCTCCCAGGTTAAAAGTCCCCTTCTTCCACACCCCTCTGGACTCCATGTTTGGTCCCCTTCCACAAACACTCCCTTAGTGGAAGCCGTCTTTCTCCCTCTTGGATTTCCCCTCTGGAGTCCCCTTCTACACTCTCTTGTGGAAGTCCGTCTTCCCCTCCTAAACTCCATCTCTCTCTCTATTCCCTTCCACTCAGTGTGGAAGCTGCTTTCCTCTCCTGGCTTCTAACTATCTGGATTCTCTCACTCAGCATGAGAGTTAGCTGTTTCTTTCTCTCTCTTTCTCCTTTTTCTCTCTCTACCTAAATAAGACACTTTCTATAAACACTTTTGAGTCTGGCATTTACTGCATACTGCGAGGTGGTCTCCTCTCCCATTCTTGGGGAGTGATAGACCAAGAACCTGAAGAAATGTCCTCTCAGGGGAACTGAGGGCTCCACCAAACCCCTGAACCCCATAACAAAGTGGTGGGAAATCTCAGTGGAGAAATACAAACTATGAAAAGAAAACAAGTAGAAATTTTAAAACTGAGAAATAATATAATTGAATTAAACATCTCAAATGCATGGGCTTAACAGCAGAGTGGACATTGTATAAGACTGGTTAATAAACACTGTCTAAATTAAAGCACACAGAGGAAACCACCGAAACAGTGACTTAGAGCTCAGTGTCAAGTGGTCCAATACACATGGGATAAAATAGGAGACAGGAAATGGTGAAAGCAATCATGGTGAAAAAAATCTGAGCAGTGCTCAGCTTTGTGTGAGAGGAATTGACTCGAAAGAAACATGAGAGAACTTTTGGGGAATACAGAAATATTTCATATTTTGATAAGTACGCAGGTCACACAATTGTATATATTTGCCAAATGTCATTGGATTATATACTCTTACAGTCTGTTCTTTTTATTGATTGTAAATAATATCTCAATAAAAAGGAGAAAAAATCCAAGGGACAATGACCATCAGTTAGTATGATTACCTGATCTAAGCACCAAAACACTGGTGATCTAAGTACCAAAATAAACAAGATTCATGAAATCTTGTATACCTTTAGCTCTCACTTTAACTAGCTGTTAGTTTTGTATCCTTTCTACTTTTTTTGCAGTCTCTTCCAGTGATCCTTTTCTTCATCCCATTGCTAAAAAATCCGTGTTTCTAAGTTTATATCCTTTCCATATTTCATCCTTACTTTATGGATCCTTTCAAGGCCTAGGATATGCACAACACAGGTGTTAAGTGTTTGAGAGATTGATGAACAAATTGGACATATAAATGGATAGATGGGTGGGCAGATGGATGGATGGATGGATGGATGGATGGATAGATGGATGGCTAGCTAAATAGTGAGTACTCTCTTGGCTATCCAGTCATTCAATTTATGTGATTTATGTGCCAAGTACTCTTCCGGGTTCTGAATATACAATTTTAAACAAAGCTAAAAAAATCTATTTTCTAATGTTTACATCTTAATTTTTGTAGTACAATCTTGGTTCAACTGTCAAGTTCAGACTCACATAATTTCTCAAATAGGAGCATACCTACCTTCAATTTGTACCCTCTAAGTCACTGCCAGAGTAAAGTTACTAAGGTTTACATATCATTTATTACTCCTATGTAAAATCTTTTTGGTATTTAATGTCTGTGTGTTTACGCACACTTTTTGTTATGTTGAACTGCATCCTACCTTAATATTCTATGTTCCAGTGATGTAAAAGTTTTGCTGTTCACCACTCTCACTGTGTGTTTCTGCATAAGGTGTTTGCTCAGTCTAGAACATCTTCTCTCAACTACCATCCTCAATATCACCTATCACAGTTCTCATTCATTCTCCAAGACTGCTTAAGAGATCTCATTGACATTTTCTTGACCTTCCCAACCAAATTAAGATTTTTTTCTTAAGGTTTCTTTTCAGTCCTCCCTAGTTTTCTGTGTGTAGATTTGTGTCTGTAAGCTGGGTGTTGGTACAAATTACCCTGTCATAAACAAAGCATGCAATGGATGTGTAAGAAAGGATATAGTAGAAAAATTAGGGGTATTATTACCAAATAAGGCACTGGGAATCTAAAAGATAAATTCATGAGGGAGCGGAGGGAAGAGTACAATGTAAGAAAAGAGAAGTGGGGGCCAGTGTTGCTGAGCAAAGATCTCCTGGGACAGTCTGCAGCCAGCTATCAGGTATAACAGGCTGGGCTCCTCATCCAAACCCAGGCTCCAGGGCTAGATGAAGGAGCACCTATACCTTTCACGTTGGGGTACAAAATGGCTGTAAACCAATAACTGGCTGACCAAAATTTTTACAAAGATCGTTAATGATCATTTTTTACAAAGATCCCAGAACACTGGGAGTGAAGAACATTTTTGGCCTCAAACACAGAAAACTCATGACAAATTTTGACTTCTACTGAATCCCCATCAGGCCATAATGATAGTGTTACTATTGAATTGGCTATGTAATATAGGCAGCTGATATGAGCTAGTTTGAGTTTGGGAGCATAGGCTGATACTTTCTCCCAAAAGGAGCTTGCTTTATTTGTTGTAAAAGCTTGTTTCTCCATTTAGGCAGTGAGGCCCTCAAAGGCCATGTTAAGTTCTTCTCTACATCTACTACTATGGATGGCTCATTGTAGGCACTAAGAATTGTCTTTTAATAATAAATTAACAGTTTCTTGCAAGTAGAACAGTATTCACAAAAAGCTTTCTTTAGTCCTTACCCATTCATTCTTTGTTTGGAATTGTGATAAGGTTTGTTGCCATGAGAACACATTGCCAATTAAAATTTTGCTCAGAAAATAAAGATGTCACATCCAACTTTCAAATAAATAGGTCACCTCAAAATCAACTAATAAGCTTCGTAGTGCATAGACAAATAATCTTTCTTTATTCTATTTTTCATATCACACATAATTATTTTAACATCATTTATAGTTATTATCCAAATGTATGAAGCCATTTTTCATCCATGATCTGTGGAATGGACTTCCTAGACATTTCAAAGCATTTCCCTTCCCATTCAGTAGCACACAGATTCAAGGAGGTATTAACAGATGCATCACACGAGAATATGTTAGCCATCCTGATCTCTGTCAAAGGTTCTTAATACATCTTTACATACTAAAGTCTCCAAGAAGTCTATGTGGGGAGAAGTTGTATTTTAACTTGCAGATCTCCAAACAATTTATCACAAAACAGTTCTTCTATGACAAATTATCAACTTGAGGAGCACTGCTTTCTGAGGACAATAGTTTAAGAGATTTCTTCTGAAAAATAATAATTATTTTCTTCTAGGAAGATATGGAAACAGACATAGTGAAATTATGATAGACTTTGGAGTTAGAAGCCATTTATTCAAATCACCAAAACTAGTTATGACTCTGTCATTCTGGAAAAGTTCTTTAACTTCCCTGAAGATTACAAAGACTGTCTCACAGGTATAAAGTGCTCAATAAATACTGGCTTTATTTTTCTTACTTTATAACACCTCCCATATTCTGATGTTGGACCAAGTACTGGGCTGTGGGCCCAGCTGGGGTTAACATCCTTTAAGCAAGCGGTGAGCCTAGCCTGTGGCACCTGTTCTCGTGAGCCAGGTGGGGCATAGTGATATTGAGACTAGCAGAAGATAAGTGGGGAAGTGGTTATTCCACCCACACATTCTCACATATTGCAAAATGCAGCTGGTGATTATTCTCTCAAGAGACGTCTACTAGCATGAATGCCAATGAAAATAAGTCCTTGGGTCCTGTTTGGCACGTGTGCCTTAATTACTGACCCCTACTCTAGGGAGGTCAGCAAAAAAGAAGGTCTCTTCTTTTCTCTGAAACTGTATGAAAACGAAACAATCATAAAATCTGCCAGAAGAGTTAAGGTCAATAATTTTCATAGAGAATACCTGGAGGTTTCTTTACACTATAAGCACTATATAATCAAAAGTTTTCTTTTTCTGTTTTAAACTATTCAATGTTAGTTATAGATCAAAATGTCAAGTGTGTACTAAAACTTTTGCATTTTATAGATATGTTTTCCACAAATTTTAAACAGATGAAGCTTTAACCTAAGAAACTTTCTTCATTAGTTTCTTCATTTTAGTTTATCCTAAGAAACCACTAACTAGTATTTCTACTGGAGCACAGACAAATATTTTGGTGAAAGGGCTATCCCTGATTAAAATGGAGCTTCATCTCTCTATGAACACATTGTTCACCCTCTCCCTATCCCACCGCGACCCCACCTACTCTCCGTCTCAACGCATGGCAAACTATAAACCAAAATATATACCATGTAAGCTGTTTCTCCTTTAGAGAAAACTTCATCAGATTTTCTCACAAATTGGATCTATCATAAGAATTACAGAAAATTAAGGCATATAGTTTAAAACACACAAAAGACTGAAAATTAAATGTTTAAAAATAAAATTACATTTTTTTCTTGGCAATCTAGAGGAATGTCACAAGATTCAGAACTCACACATTTCTAGGGACTAATTCTGTGGTTGAACCCAATGTCAGATATGATGGCTAGTAGGGTGACTCCAGAAGAAATAAACACCTGATTTGGGAGGATGCCCAGCAAACTTTACAAATGAACGGCAACGCAGCAACATCACACGTTCTTTTTCTTTCTTTCTTTCTTTCTTTTTTTTTTTTTTGGTAATAAGAATGAGAAGTAGTTCCAGATGGTGTGCAAGTGGCCAGACTCAAACAAGTTGCTAAGCTTGTTGGCATGAAAGAAGCTGCTTAGTGGTGACATACAAGTACAGAATCCCCACAGTCCTGCTTCCTGGTGAAACGGGAGAGAACAAACCAACAATAGAGAAATGAGTACCGTAATTTATCTTGGAGGCCAGTTAGGTTGTTTATCCCAAACTACATTTTGATTCCAGTTACAGTTTAATTATGAGTATTTGTTCTCTAACAGAGACTAAACAAAGGGTAACTATTTTCTTTTATCTTTTTCTTTGTTATGAAAATTTCAGTTTCATGTTTGCCTATCCTCTCTCTTTAAATAGTATCTTATACTGTGTGAATGCAGTCAGCCCAATTTCTTCCCATTCGCATGAAGTTTCTAAAACAAACAATAAGAAAGATCAGAAGTTTCTACGTATAAGAAATGTGTGACTTAATAATGCCTTGTGTATTTCTGTACGCTTTTATTGCTTATATTTAACAAGTCCCTTTGGTTATAAAGGAGACACTACCATGTCTCTCTGCCATCAAACTATTGGCATAAATTGTCAGAGCTGGGGAAACCCACCAAGTCAAAGTTACCCACCCCAGTAGCTCTGTCAAGATGTTTTTGGTTTTGATCATGAAATGGAAAGTTATAAAGATTCGAAGGCATGTGTGTGATGTTCATTCTCTTCTGTGGGCCTCATCCGGCTCTCGTGTCAGGGCAGTAGTCACTGGGATTTGTCTTCTTGGTTTCAGAGCACACACGCTCTTTACAAAACATATTCAGATTTGCTTTTGCAACTGATCAAAAGTTACTTTTAGCACATAATTTTTATCAAATATATTGCCAGGAGGTTTTTTCCTTCTATCTACAACACCCTGCACTGTGCTTGCTTCTACTTTTTACTGTGAGAAATTATGTTTTCCTTCTGTAGTTATAGGTGGACTCCCTGAAACTTGCTCCATCATCTCTGGATTCTGAAATTGTATTGATGAGGAGAGTTTGTAACACCTCTGTTTTTGCAGAGAAAGACACTTCCAGATTGGGCCGACCCAGAAACCAAATCCTATATTGCTAACATTAATAACAATACTGGATTAATTTAACATGTTTAAATATGTAAATCATTGTGTTTAACAATTTAAGAAACAAGCTTTCACTAAAAAGGTCCCCAAATTTTTATATTTAACTAATTCATGTTTACTACCATGACAGTAATACATTTTAATTGTTTTCATCTATCATTTGTATTATTGATCAGGTTTTTAAATGAACTTTCCTTTATCAATGTGTTGGACCAATTCATTGTTTTTTGGCCATTCTCCTAAAAGATCTTGTTTTCATTTCAGTCTGTGTTTTATTTGGTCTAGCTTTTTATTTTCTCATGAAGGTTGTTTTAATTTCAGTTCAGATCAATTAGGATTTTAACAAAAGCTTTCGCGGACAATTGTAAAAACAACATTGAACAAAAAAGAAATGAGCACAATATTAGTTTATCAGTGATAATCTGGATGTCCTTCTGTATGTAACAGTAAAAGTAGACTGTATTAAGTTGACTTTGTTTCTCAAAAATTCATTTTTGGTCTTTGAACAATGAAAGGTATTTTAAAACTTTTACTCAATGTTCGATTCTTACTGTTCCAAATTCAAACTTTTCTGTCCATAGTCTATATATTTTACACTATACTACAAATTATTAAGAAAGAGGGGTTGAAGCCACTCACCTTTGGAAAAACTAAAATCAATCTCGATTTTGTTATTTACCACCTGTAAGATGTTCAAGTCACTTAATATCTGAGTATCAGTTTTCCAACATTAAAATAGAAATAATAATATTCCCCTTTTAGGTTTATCATGGAAACCACAAAATATAAATTTATAAACATATAATTTATAAATTATATATAGAATTATGTAGATCATAATTTTGATTTTTAAAATATTTTTCATTTCCATGCAATAATTTGACACAAAAATTGAACAAAAATATTTAATAAATTGAAATTTTTTAAACAGGATATAGTCTACTGAATATTGTTTCTAAATTAGCAAAAGGTATTATCCTTGCAAGAAAGTGAACATCAAACTTACTGACTTCTTGAAAAAGTATTACTTAAAGGGTATTTTTGTTCCATGATGAGAGCTATAAGATATTCATATAATACTGAAAGAAGGAGTTTTCTCATAATTTCTCAACTTGAAACATTAAAGTACTATAGGACAAAACTTTGAAAGGATATTCACAGATGTTGACCATATGAAACAAAGGTAATTTCTTTTACAAAGTAATATAATACTTAATTTGAAATATATTTCCTGAGGAAATTTCAGAATAAGAAATAATAATCTACTTCAAAATTATAAGAAAGGTAAAAAGTAAATATTGAACAACTCTTTCTCAAAGCTTATTTTTAAATAAATTACTCTGAATTTACTCAGTGTAGGCATACGCCACCTACCTACTTATGAGCTCGTAAACATTCAGAACGCTGCTGTTTGACTTACTGTCAGGTACTCACAAGGGCACTCTCACCATTGCACCAGCAAGGCTCTCACTCTCGCAGTCAATAAGTAAGTTAATATAGTAAGTCAAATGCAGACCTAGACCAGGAAAACGCATCTCAAAACATGATTTTAATACAACTTACTCAATTAGACTACATTACATGCTGGAAATGCATTCTCTAGAAAAGAGACCTTACTATCTGGACCATCTGATTCAAAAGTGGTCTTTGGTGATTCTTAATTGCAACAACCATTTATCAAGTGCTGATCAGGAACTAGGCAAGGCACTGGGGACCCACATTAAATAGCATACAGATGCCTGTTCTTAAGGATACCACTGCCTCTGATGACAGATTCACAACAAACATTTGCAATGTACTGTATTATTATAGAAAATGTGTATGTTCCATGGAGACACAGTGGAGACTATCTACTCAAGTCTCTCCTGCAATATCTTATGCAACAAGGTACGGAGGAGACGACATGGTCAGGAGGGACAGATGAACAATGCAGGGACAAAGCAACAGCTTCATAACTGAGGGATAAAGGTTGCTTCAGTGATAAGCTTTTATTTAGTGAGCAACAGGGATGAATATCTAAGCAGGATTGACTTGAACATGGCAGGTAATTGACTGAATCTCTTTGGACTTGGATAAAATGGAAAGAAAAATGTCAAGTATAAACAAGCTTGCCTTTTGCTTTCCGGATAGCAGTTTTTCTGCTCCTCTACCAATAGTTTGAAAACAGATTTTTGAAACACCAAGTCTGTTCAGCATCTCTTGGTTTATCCTTTCTGAACTAAGAGCTATTATAGCGTTAATATGTTTCTCCTGCTTCTAATTCCTTGTCTCTGTTTACTACATGTAGATTATTCTCTCTTCTTTTTAAATGTAATGAATGAAATATATTTCACTTTTATGAATAAAACTATTCCTAATGGAATTTATATATTTTAAAATGTGTCTTAATGGGGATACATTTGAAGTGTATTCTTACCCTACAAAGAACTGTAATGGTAGTAATTTGGCTACATAAGGAACTCATTTTATGTTGCCAAACCTTTACAGGCTCCTCAAATTGTCAACAGGAAATGGAAGTTCCTTGACCACAAAACCATTGGAATTAATAGTATTTTGAGAGTACAGTGAATGGGATTTCCTAATGTCTCTTTTCAGAGTTTGGCAACTGCAGTGGTGACCAAAATTCTTGATTCTTAGCCTTCAGGCCTGTAATATGTTTCCTGTTCATTATCCAGGAGTCTGAAGTTGGTAGTTTCTAAGTTACAATGCAAGAAACATCTGCTTAAAACATATTTTAGCAATTGGAAGGAATTTCTCACTGACTGTTATGGGGGTGTCTATTAATGAGATAAAGTTAATTTTTGTCATTCTTTGGATCATGCTAATTAGTTCTTAATATTTGCTTTATGTACTCAGAAACAGCTGTTTTTGAATGAATACAAAATAATAAATATAATGTATTAAATAGTATTGACCATACACCTCAACAAATAGACTACTGTAATCATGAAAAATCATTTGAGTCCATAAAAACTGTATCAGTTCGGGTCCCCTAGAAGCAGATACCAAGACAGAATAACAAACACAAGTAATTCATTGCAGGAGTTTTCATGAAAGATAAAGGGGAGAGTGAACAGAAAACAAGGGAAGGCTTTCAGACCAGGATGTGGGTCTAACACCTATGACGGAAGATTGGGAAGACAGAAGAAGTGTAAGTAACAAGAGCCCCAGACTGCTCTACAACTCTAGAATATCCTTGGCCCAGCCAATGGGAAGCCCCAGAGCAAACATTGAGCATTAGTGGGGTGCTGTATTGGTAAGAAAAGCTGGATGCTAGCTTCACTACAGTGCTGTGTCATTAACTGACAGAGATTCAGTTAGAGCAGGACCTTTATGAATGTTGCAGTGGATCCTAAAGACAGGGCAGCTGGAGGTTCTGTGAGTCCTCACAGCAGGTTCTCTACTCAGGGCAATTTTGAGCACTGCACAGCCACGGCTGCCAGACTATTTTGCTTCTTATCATGGAAGTCACACTATTTCACAATATTTTGCTTCTTATCATGGAAGTCACACTATTTCACAATATTTTGCTTCTTATCATGGAAGTCACACTTGCCAGGAAAAAAAAATTGGGGAGATTTCAAAAATTACAGGTTTCATTACACTGTTATTAATTATTGTCATATTTTTAGTGATTTTGATAAAATTCAGTTTATTGAAAGAAATGAACTTCAAAGTCTCAATAAAAGAGGTAACTCTTTAAAACTGATAACTTTGACCTTAAAATGTCTTAGAAACATTTAGTTTTTTCAACACGAACATGAAGTTTATAAAGAAAATTAGACACATTTTGTTTGAGCATAATTGAGGATCTCATTTCCATTGTATTAGAATATAAGTAAGAGTATTATAACCATCAAAACAATTTTAGATAATATTAAATAACTTGTGTTAGGTAGTATGGGAATTATATAAAGGAAACTAGACATGGAGTTTTGTGTAACCTAAAGTTGTATTTCAACTTTTATTTTCTATTCAGGAGGTACATGTTTAGGCTTATGACATGGATATATTGCATGATGCCAAGGTTTGGGGTAGGAATGGTCCAGTCACCCAGGTAGTGGTCCTACTCATCAATTTTTGTTCTTGTTGCAATTGCTTTTAAGAACTTAGACATAACTTTTTTGCTAAGGCTGATATCAAGAAGGGTATTTTCTAGGTTTTCTTCTAGAATTTTTATACTTTGAGGTGTTGCATTTAAGTCTTCAATTCATCTTTAGGTAATGTTTGTATATGGTAAATGATAAGTGTCCAGTTTCATTCTTCTGCATACAGCTAGCCAGTTATTCCGGCACCATTTATTGAGCAGGGAGTCCTTTCCCCATTGCTTATTTTTGTCAATTTTGTTACAGATGAGATGGTTGTAGGTGTGTGGCTTTATTTCTCAATTCTCTATTCTGAGTTCCATTAATCTCTGTGTCTCTTAGTACCAGTACCATGCTGTTTTGTTTATTAAAGCCTTATAGTACGGTTTGAAGTCAAGTAATGTGATACCTCAGACTTCATTCTTTCTGGTTAAGATTGCTTTAGCTACTAGGCTCTTTTTTGGTTCCATATGAATTTTAGAAAAGTTTTTTTCTAATTATGTGAAAAAATGACATTGGTAGTTTGACAGGAATAGCATTGAAACTATAGATTGCTTTGGGCAATTAACCATTTTAACATTGATTTTTTCCAATTCATGAGCATCGAATTTTTTTGTTTGTTTGTGTCAAGACATATTATTCTTGTAATTCTGAGTGACAATGCAATATCTATAAATGTTTACAGTTCAAGGTAATTACTAGCAGATAGGTTTACGTACAGGAATGCACATACATACACACACACACACACACACACATGTAAAGACTCACTAATGCTTGCAACACAACATCAGTAACAAGTCAAGAGAAGAAAGATATTTAGCATTGAGATTCATTGTACACCATCTAATTTTCATTGTATAGCCCAAATTAAAGGCTGAAATATATATCTGTGTCTTCAGTTTTATTTCAGTGAAGCTTGCATCTAAAACTGTAAAGATACTCAAACTTTCAAACTATGATCCTGAGCGAAAGTACCCAACTCTGTGTAATTCAAACAAATGGCATTTGCTTTCATGTAGGAACATGCAATATCTTACATCATTTTTTCTTTCATCTACATTGCATTTCCTGTCTTGGTGCTTATTTCTGACTTTTGACTTACCCGTATGTTCAACATGTGCAAAGAAGTAGGTTGAACATGCTAATAAAAGGACATACAGAAAATGTGATTACCACAGGGGAAATGCAGAAATCTTTTAAAATTATAGTGGGTAGATCACAAATTTGTATAGGATACATTTTTCCAGAGAAGATACATTATATTAATAAAGGACAAAAACTAATTTGTGATTGAATTCAATTTGCAAGAGAAAATTAAGTGTGATCTATGAAAAATAAATATTTGAGAGATTAGGTGTTCAACATATGTTTGGAATATTCTTAATATTAATTCAGGGAATTACCTAGGAGTTGGCTCAAGAGGTAAAGGCTAGACGTGAAGAATATGTCACTGATGATACTTTAGATGCAACTATTAATAGAATTTGTAATTGCTTTGGAATCTGAGCATCAGATCAGATTCAGCAATCAGGCTTGGAATAGGGGTCTCATTCAATGTTAAGGTAAGATCAGGAAGTAGGAGTACGTGCTTCACCAGATTATGAAAGTAGATGAAAGTGATTATTCTGGAAAAGTATGTGCAACAGAATTTCTGTCACTAATAAGAAAAGAAATCTACTTGGTAGAAAATGTATCCACAGACCACAAGCCTGTACCTTTGCCAGTCACCAATAACTCAGTAACAAATGGATCATGGGTAGAATCTTCTCTTTAGTAGAGAAAGTTCTCTCTATATTGGGTAATCATTTTTCCAAAGTTGAGTTTGGGAAACTCCTTGAGAGAAAAAAGCAAAAGAAAGTTTAGAAATGCAACAGTATTTAATAAGTTGCATTTGTCTTGTCTCTTACTGTAACACAGAGTCCTATTATTAATGTAAGTGTACCCAAAGCAATAAATAAAAGGAGCAATGAAGTCAAAGTATTCTACATGGGTAGCCATCTCAAAGTAGATCATTAAAGTGATAGCTCCTTATAATGGGCTAACTCAAACCAAACATAAACATTAAAAATATGAATTTCAAAAAATAAATAAATAAAAATAAAAAATATGAATTTAATAAAAATACAAAAATGCAAATCTTATGAAATATGAAATACCCTGAACTCTCTTTTCCAATACAATCTTTCTAATTAAAAATAAATTCTGTAATCATATCAGTTTTAAAGCTAAGTTAAAGAAAGACATAGAAGATACCAGGAATAATTAGGTGCCTGAGTTTGTCCAAGTTGAAGCTTTAATTATGTAGAGTCAGAAAAATGTTAGATTTTGGATTAGAAAATCTTAATAAGAAGTGTCTCATCTAAGGAATTCTTTCTATGCAATTTCTAGGTCAGTGAATGGTCAAACTGTGGTAATTTTTTCCTTGCTGCTTGAGGTCATTACTACTTCATCCACAAGAGAAAACCTGCTCCTTAGAGGCTCATATGAAAAAATTACATAACATTTTCCTTCCTCTATCTTTGTTCTCTAATTTTACCAAGTCCTCAAAGTTTTCTCTTCATGAATTGAATATTTTAAACTATTTCAGCATTTGTCTTTATCCCACCTTCTGTCATCCTCCAGGTTAATTTCTGAGTTCACCTGGACATTGCAGCTGATACATCAGTTTCTCTTTTTTGTTGTTAATCTCCTGAAGATCAAATCCCTTAATCACATAGCCACCATTACCATAACCACATCTTTTGCCATAAAAATCTTCTGAATTGCTCTACTTTTGAAGTCTTCAATTTTTTCTGTTACTTTCTCAGAAAGTCTCCAGGATTCAAATTTTTTAAAGCTTATGAAAAAAATCAGAATATATGTCTTAACAATTCTAAAAGCTATGAGAAAGAATAGGTAAATTACTTACAAAGAAATGACAATTACACTGACAGCATCAGTAGACAGTGGAAACAAATGGAATAGTGTTTTCAAAGTGCTAAGGGAAAATGATTGTCAATTAAACTTCCATGCTCAGAGTTAATGAGTGAAGAGGAAATAATGATACTTTTAAACATACAATGTCTGAGAGTTGTTCTGCTCGTAGACTAAGTGAACTACCACATTTCACCAGATATGAGATGTCATAAATTACATAGTACACCAATAAAAAGAATTCTCTTAAATTATGATAGGCTGTGAATTGTATAAGTTTCATTTAAATTACAGAAATGGTAAAATACAAAAACCTATATCTTAGAATGGATTTTTTGAAAAACCCATGGGGAATTAAATCTCCTCTTCTTGATGAAGTGGAGAAAATAATTCATCAAGAAGGAATGAATCCAGAAGGTAGGAATAAGATTTAAGAAACAACCTGATAATAGCTATTAATGATATCTATGTGGCATAAAAACAAAATTGAGCTAAAATACCAGTGAACAAAAATATGGAACGGGGGAAAAGATCATGTTAGTGTTATAGTCTATGATCCTTATATTGTTTGAGAGAAAGGTTAGCAATACCTTAGGCATTGTTAAATTATTAAACTTTTGAATGGTAAACTATAAAAGAATAGAGAAAAGTACACCATATTCAAGTAGGTAGAGTAAAAATATAGAAATTGTTAATATAACAGAAAACAATAGAACATCTAGAATGATCTAGCTCTATACTACAACTATAGACAAATTTCAAAAATATGGTAAATGAAAAAACTGCAGTGTAATACTGATAACATAAATACAAATTTTTAAAAATTATATCTAGGGTTAGGGTCAGGATTAGGGTTAGGGGTTAATATAAAACATTTATATTTAAGTTAGTATTATACTGTAGTTTGATTTTTTCATTTTCCAATGTTAAATTATACAATCTATATTAGAAATTTAATAAATATACTACATATATACAATCTATATTAATTTTAAAATAAATATATCATATATATAGTTTGTGTGTGTTTGTGTGTGTGTAGAAAACAGATAAAAGCACTGAATGGAAAGATATTCATCAAATCCATGATTGCGATAGCCATTGAGAAGAGAAGGAAAGGGAAAATTCTAAGATGGGAATAAAGGAAACTCAGTTCTATCTGTAATGTTCCATGATTTTAGTTTGAAAATTTTAATGAGATGTTCACAGGACAGTGGTGTTAAATTTATATACTGAGACCATAGAAGTTTGTTAACAATTTTTCTGTATTCCTCCATATTCTGGGCTTTTAAACACAACAATGACAATTATCTTCCTCCTTTGATCTGATCCTCTGATTTCCTTGCCAAGTCAGGAAAATGAAAATCTATTATTTCTCCATCCAATCGATCACAGCTCCCTCTCATTCTAGCCCTCTTGATTTTATTTAACTTGATTTTTTTCTGCCTACAGGCTTGCTCCTCCCTCCAACAACAAAGCTATTTTCCAAGTTGCAGCAGCAGGAGTGACCTTTTTTTCCCTTTTTTCTTTCTTTTTTTTGAGACGTAGTCTTGCTCTGTTGCCCAGGCTGGAGTGCAGTCATGATCTGGGCTCACTGCAACCTCTGCCTCCGGGTTCAAGCAACTCTCCTGTCTTAGCCTCCTGAGTAGCTGGGACAACAGGCACCCATCATCATGGCCAGCTAATTTTTGTATTTTTAGTAGAGACAGGGTTTTACCACATTGGTCAGGCTGGTCTCAAACTCCTGACCTCAGGTGATTCACCCACCTTGGCCTACCAAAGTGCTGGGATTACAGGCATGAGCCTCCACACCCGGCTGTGACCTTTTTAAAAAGAAAACTATCTGACATGTAAGTTTCCTACCTACACTTCTTTGATGCTCCTCAAGTTCTTTGGCAAAGCATGCAAGGCCTTCATTAATCTATCCTGGAGAACCTATGAAGATCACACCTCCTTGCTTTGTACTCCAGACTTCGGCCAATCCAGACGACTTGTATGCTCTTAGAAAGGTATAGCTGCTTCACCTCACCCTCAAGTTGTACTCCTGTCCTCCCTCTGGTCCCTTCCAGATTAGTAGACAAACTAACCTTTCAGGACTCCATTCAAATGCCACCTCCCCAGAAAAGCATCATTGCACTCCTTCAAGGCTGTTTAGCTGCACTTCTTATGTGTCTCCTCTTCCTTGTACTTTGGGCTTTACCACAGTATGTCAATAGTGCATGATAAAATGCATTATTTTCTAACTTCTCTAGACTTTGTAGTTCTCGCTAGAAGGGACTCCGTAATAATGATAGGTAGCAAAACAGCTACCATTTATTGATAGTCTATTATCAGTCATGCCCTGTGCTAAATCATTTGCCTGAATGTTCTTATTGAACATACTCACCAACATTCAGAAGAAGCCCAACTTTCCATGTGAGTACATAAATGCTCAGAGGTCAGCTGTACAGTATGAATGTTACTCTGTGCTCTTTGATTAACATAAATGACGGAGTTCAGCTTCAAATCCAGGTGTCGAACTCCAGAAGAGTATGTGTCTTTTACTACTATCTCCTACAACTATGTCCATGCACTGAATGGATATATTGTAAAGGAAGGAAATAAGGGATCTGAATGGAGGAAAAAGAAGAAGGGGCAGAGATGGAGATGCTTGGATGTAGGTAGGTAAGGTAAGGGGAAGAATGCCAATCAGGACAACTACATTTACATACCAACTGCATTTACAAACATTATTTCAGTTATGAGGTGCTGGCAAGTTTTGATGGGTACATTTCTTTAATCAAATAAATAGAATGAAATTCACAATAAAGAAAGGTTGATCCATAAATGTGTAAAGTCTAGGAATATATCATACTTGCACTCTTTGAAAAAATATACCAGGAATCAGCTAAGGTATTTCCCATCTACAATCAATCAGTTTGATGAATGTCATTTATATAATTCTGGTAAGAAGATATCTTGATAGTTATTCTGCAGTTTCATCTGCTGAGAATATTTGAGATTTCCTAAATGGTTTTAGGCTTATAAAAATGAGCAAGGTAGATGAGTAAGAAGGGAATAGAGTAGGTTGATCCCTTATGTAAGATTATGAGGATCCAAGTATAAATTTCTAGTGGTTTCCCATTATGGAAATAACAATTTCATTGAAATATGAGTCAATGACTTAACCTAGAACGTTATATATAACTTACTTGACTGGTGCGAGTCTGTATTCTTGCAGGATCCGACTATTTGCTGAGTCAGGGGAGAAAGCAGATTTTTTTTTTAAACTATTTATAAGATTAGATAATCAGTGACAAACTCAAAATATATAGTGTCTTTTTTTGCTCAGTGAAATATTTGATATTAGTATTTGATTTTTAAATACAGTACATGTTTCTCTTTCAGAACAATGTAACTACGAGATCACTTGGGAATGGTTAAAAAAAAAAATAGCTCTCATCCCAACTATCTCCCAAATCTTCAGCATATCAAGGATTTCACTTTTCTTAACATGGGCTTTCAAATATGGATGGCAAAACATATAGACAAAGGCATAAGTGAGGAAATTCCTATAAGGAAATTGGAAATAATAAATGCTGGGATTTTTCTTACCTTTGTCATCAATGTGGGAGCCATGATCTGTCTGGGTGGTGACGAAAACTCACATTTGAATGTTTTTCATTTGTAGCCCACTGATTATTTACAGACATTTTTTGGGATAAGAGAAGGTTTCAAAATAAGGATACGGTCTAAATATGCAGTACTCATGAAATCAGTTATACCTTTCTGCTTTACAGGGAAACACCTAAATTGTACTGTTTCATATATCAGTAAATGAAACAGTATGTATCTTATTTGGGGTTGATGAGATAGTTTAATACAGACAAACACAAGTATTTCTCAAAATGTGCATACTTATCATTGTTCATCCTAGGCATAATGCTGCATCATTAAAATTTTAACCTTTAAAAATTACCTTTCTGTCTGCCTTTTTTAAAACAAAAAGAGAGAAGGCCTGAGAGCCAGAACCTGTGGCAGATATTAGCACCCAGCTAGAATCAAATAATATTCTGCTTTGACATTATTTACTGCCATTTATTTCAGTGATTCTAGTTTTTCTCTTAGAGTACTAGCATGTATTTCTTACAAACAAATGTATTTAAGAAAACAAAGCAATTCAATTTAAAGCAAATATTGGACAATTGCACATTTTTTGGTAAAATAAAAGTTACACGTTTGATAGAAGAATGTCTGATATTCAGTGCAATATTGTGGATGGTGTTAAGAAAGTAAGTGAAACATTAATTGAAGTAAGGACAATCGAGAATAAATTCCTTCCTTATCAGCAAACTTGACATGGCTCTGATCTGTGTCTCCACCTACATCTCACGTCCAGTTGTCATCCTGTGTTGGAAGTGGGGCCTGGTGGGAGGTGACTGGATCATGGGGGTGGTTTCTTACGAATGGTTTAGCCCCATCCCTATAGTACTCGTCTCCTGATAGAGTTCTCATGAGACCTGGTTGTTTAAAAGTGTGTAGCACCTCCCCACTCTCTCTCTTTCTCCTGCTTCGGCCATGTAAGACTTGCCCGCTCCCCCTTCACCTTCTTGCATGATTGTAGTTTCCTGAGTCCTCCATGGAAGCTGATGCTGGCAAGTTTCCTATACAACCTGCAAAATCCTGAATCAATTAAACCTTTTTTCTTTATAAATTATCCAGTCTCAGGTATTTCTTTATAGCAGTGCGAGAACAAACTAATAAAAAACTGAAGTGAAGAGTTGTGACATTCTCCAAATGATACCTTGAACACTCAATAGTATATGTATTTTTGTGCAGTAGTAGCTGTATGTACATAGCGCGCATTAGCTCTAGTACTGGGCAGTTGCCTCAGTTCTCCAGTTGCTTTATGACCCATGGTGGCCCTTGCCTTATAGTGACTAAGCAGTAGAAAGTGTAAGCTAGTATATTTTACTAGGGAGATGAACATAAACACCTTCTGAGCACATATGCAAAACCCATGAGCAGACTCAGACTGAGTGTGAATAAAGTGCATGAAGGAACAATTTGCAATGGAAGGAAGAATCCCCTCTTTTCCTACATCAGAAAGGACTTTGGTACAGAGTGTATGCTTTCATTGCTTGCTGGTTCCATTTACAGGGCCCATATGTTTTTGGAATCTGAAACTCAGAGTAAGGTCAAACGACATGCCATAATTAGGATGCTCATCTTTAGGAATGGAGAAGGATTTGTGTAAGTTTTGAAAAGCATTATGAATGATGAAACAACCACAAGCTTGTTAAGTTGGTTGTTACTGTAACCTTTGGACCAAGCAATTCATAACAGCCTTAGTTCAGAACCATAGCAAAATTCAGAATTATTCAAGCTCTCTACATAACAGGAACTTAGCTTGCTTCAATGATAAACAGACACACATGAAGGAAAATTCCACTGACCCTGTATTCACCTCTGCCTCAGAGGCCTAATTGCTTAAGAAGTAGTGTCAAAAGAGAACACATACCTTCACTCTCAGCAGTTTGGAAAAGCAAAGAGGTGGATGTTTTGCTTCTAAGTAAACCAGAGCATGGTTAAGGTTAAACTGTTGCAGAATAATGAGCCAAATATTGTAATTGTTTACAAAAATGAATTAACATTCTTCTATATGCAGAAAAATTAAACATAAGTTGGGGAGAACAAATATTGTTTCTGTTTATCCTTCACAGTGGTTAAGAGACTCACTTCCACAGTAGCGACATTGTGATATTGATATAAACACAGAGAATGATTAGATAGATATAGATTATGATGTAGATAGTGACATATAGAGTGTGACTACATAGAAAGATAGATGATAGGCAGATAGATAGATAGATGATAGATAGATAGATAGATAGATGAAATGTAGAAAAGCAAACTCATATTTTGTTTAGGAGATTTAACAAGATACATCAAAACTTAAATTACAGATGTTTTATAAAACAATTACCTCACTTGCAGAAATTTACTTTGTAGTACTTAAGTGTAGAACAATGATGTTCATTAGAGTATTGTTTAGAATAACAAAAAAATAAATTGAAACAACTGGATATCTATTAATAGCAAGACTGGAAAATCCCGCTATGGTATAGCCATGTTCTTGAATAGTATTTAATTCTAAAAACAAAAAACATTAAAGTAAATATGTATGCAAGCACATGGGAAAAGTCCATAATATATTCCAAACTGCTAAACAAGTTACAAGTATGTTTAATAAATAAACAAATAAAATATACATTTACACATATACATTCCTATACGTCTATATATTTATTACTTTATATTGTTTATATTTTACAAATATCATCTAAAATCACCTGAAGGGTTATTTTCCAAATAATTAGCGTCCGTGAGGGACCACTCTCCTGTGACTTCACGGGAACTGCAGTCCACGGGGATATGATAGAATTATTTGTAGCTCCTGGGAGATACTTCTGTGAACTCCCAAACATAACTGGATAAGACTTTGACAGAAGTTAGAAATTCTATCTTAGCAAAAGAAGGGGAAAAATACCCATGACTGAGGGTTGCTCCAATGTAACTATAACTATATACATTGTATTAACCATAGGAAATATGAGTTACAATTTCATTTTTAAAATTTTTCATTTTAAAATGTTTGATACCATTGACAGATGAAAGAATTATATGAAAAGCCCTATATAAAAGTGAAATTTGAAGGGATACATTTACCCACAGGACACTCAAATGTTAAGACTCATGCTGATAACTGGCATTTGCATCAAGTGTGATGATTTACAAAATGTGTTCACATAATAGCATCTTGCTCACAGTCAAATGTCTTGATATTAAATAATGCATCCACTTCGCTAGTGTTATACCATGTTAATGCATCAATTATGAATGAAAAATATATACAAAGGAAGAGATAAATATATATTTAGTAATTGTGTCTTTGTAGTACATTAAAACAAGTTAACCAAAACACTGTAGTGCACTAGGAATTAAGATCAGAAAGGAATGCTTTCATCATATGTTAAGATTTTTATTTTTTTTATTTTTTTTTAATTTTATTTTTTATTGCATTTTAAGTTTTGGGGTACGTGTGAAGAACATGAAAGATTGTTGCATAGGTACACACATGGCAGTGTGATTTGCTGCCTTCCTCCCCATCCCCTGTATCTGGCATTTCTCCCCATGCTATCTCTCCCCAACTCCCCACCCCCCACTGTCCCTCCCCTATTTCCCCCCAACAGACCCCAGTGTGTGATGCTCCCCTCCCTGTGTCCATGTGCTCTCATTGTTCAACACCCGCCTATGAGTGAGAACATGCAAGAACTAAATGAAAAGGTGTGAGGTTTCTGACAAATACGATTCTAAAAAGTGCAAAACGTGGTGACAAAAAACTCCTCTGAAAAAAGCACATTTTTATCTTCCTAATGTCCATAAGTCTGAATCAATACTATCTTTTTAAGAATGAAAACAAGTATCTGTAAGTAGGAGCTAAAAAGTAAGTACACATGGACATAAAGATGGAAATAGTAGATACTGGGGACTCCAAAAGTGGGGAGGGATGGAGGGGATTGAGGGTTGAAAAATTAACTATCAGGTACAATGTTCACTATTTGGGTGATGGGTACACTAGTAACCCAGTCCCCATCAGTATGCAGTATACCCGTGTAACAAATATGCACATGTACTCCCTGAATCTAAAATTAAATTAGGCCAGACATGGTGGCTTATGCCTGCAATCCCAGCACTTTGGGAGGTCGAGACAGGCAGATCACCCATCTCAACCTCCCAAAGTGCTGGGATTACAGGAGTTTGAGACCAGCCTGGCCAACATGTTTGAAGTCAGAAGTTTGAAACCAGCCTGGCCAACATGTTGAAACCCTGTCTCTACTGAAAATAGAAAAAATAGCTGAATGTGGTGGCAGACACCTATAGTCCCAGCTACTCAGGAGGCTGAGGCAGGAGAATCACTTGAACCTGGGAGACGGAGGTTACAGTGAGTCGAGATCATGCCACTGCACTCCAGCCTGGGTGACAGAGCACGACTCAGTCTCAAACTTAAAAAAAAATTAAGTTTGTTTGTTTGTTAATAAAAAGGAATAAAAGCAAGTGACATTCCAAATATCAGCCAGGAATTTTTTCTGAATTAATGGTGTTAACTCCACCTTACAGAGTATGACCTTTATGCTGAGAAAATGGTAAATGAAAATCCAACAATATTTTTGAATTAATTTTTCTTGTTTGAGTCAGATAACTGAAAACAGAAGACCTGATAAAGGAGGAAGTGGAGGGAAAGAGGAAGAGGAAAATAGGTGGGCGGTTGTTTTCAAGAGTATCAAAGAACCATTTCAATGCCTATTGCAAATGTTTATTTCAGATTGAAAGTGGCACAGAGAGGAAGTTTTTAAAGAATTCAGGGGAAAGAAGTGATTCAACCCATGAGTTTCCTTTGTCTACCAAATAGAAATTTTTTTCTTCTTTTTTTTTTTTGCATACAATGTTATTTTAGGAATTCTATTTTCTTTTTTAAAAACAGGAATCAAAGCAATACAATTTAGAAACTACTGACTTCTTAGTCCATAGATATTCTCTTTGGCAGAAAGAATGTTCTATAACCAATATCCATTAAATATTTTTTACTTAAGGAAAAGAGCAGTAATGACAACAGAAAGAAAACTGATTGTCAATTTTAGTAGAATGTTTTCAGCAAAATGATCTTTTTCCCTGAAACAGCTGATGATTTAAGTATATACTAGTAACAAAACAAAGTATTTGTTCTACCCAATACTCAGTATTGAAGAAAGAAAATAAAATTAGTAGAAATTTTACTCAACCAGTTGATACAATAGTTTTATTGAGATGACCTGGTAATTTTGGTTCACCCTAATAAGAATGTGTTTTACTCTAGACATAATTAGAGAGTAAACAGTAAAAATAAATCATCAGAGGCAGGTGTAGTTCAAAGTGGCTGAGTCTTATAGTAATTTTCTGGAGGGTGTATAATTTGTTTTGTAGAATAGTAGTGAAACAGTGTATTAGATATTATTCCTAATGGCCCTTTGGTGCTTAGAAATAGTTCCTCTAAATAGAAAATTTCTGATAATTTCCCTGTAAAAGAATTTGGTCTAGCTCTCTAATTTTTATGATTCTATAATGTATTGCTAATGTGACTTTATTTTCAAATATTTAAACAGCGTGAGGGATATCCTTACAACCACTTGCATTGAAAAACAAACAATATATGATCTCACTGATAGGAAATCTAAAAAAGTCAATCTCATAGAAACAGAGATTTGAAAGGTGGTTATCAGAGGCTGGTGGGAGAGGGAAGCATAGTAAAAAAGAAAAGACATTGATCAAAGAACACAAAGTCTCAGTTAGACTGAAGATAGACATTTTAGTGGTCTGCTCCACCTCAGGGCATCATCATTAACAATAATGTATTATATATTTCAAAACTGCTGAAAAAATAGATTTTTAACATTCTCACCATAAAAAAATGGTAAGTTGGTGAAATAATGGATATGTTAATTAGCTTGATGGAATCTTTCTACACTGTATATGTAGATTATGACATTACATGGTATCCCATGAATATATGCAATTATTATTTGTCTGTTAAAAATAAGTTAATTATTTTTAAAAATTGATTTTTAATTTTGAATCATTGATATTTAGTTGATTCACTGATGGTCTGCTACATAATCCAAAATGCAGTTGTCATGCCTTGTAGGAATGTGTACTGAGGGAATCATTTTTGTTTCAATCTCATTCAACATCTTTCATTTAAATACAGAGGAATAATACAACCTTTTTCTGTCTTTTTTTTTTTTTTGGTTTCAGATAAAATAGGGAATTATTCAAGTTGGTAAATATGATGACTGGCTTGTAAAGTGAATACACAGCTTGCCTAGAGTGCCTGGAACTTGAAACTCTCTAGTATACTTTTTCAATACCACTAATTAATGAAGAAAATGTTTAACAGATTTGTCTACATGTAAGAAAATTGCTTACAAGGCATAAAAATATCACCATACATTTCTATCCTTACTTTATCAACTACTTCTCTTGAGCAAGTTCTCAAAGAGTAAATATTAGCTTTTATTAAAAGTTGAAGTGTAAGGAAGATTGAGATAAAACACATAGTCTATGCTCTCAAGGAACACACAGACTAGACTGATCTATAGCACATAATACAACTTAGAGGGATGCAATATGATAATAATAACCAGTAGTCTGATGGAGACATGACTGAAATATAATCAGTACCCAGAACAAGAGCCCTTAACCTCGATGTTAGAAATAGAACATTTTATTTTTATTTTTTTGAAACGGAGTCTCACTCTGTCACCCAGGCTGGAGTGCAGTGGTGGGACTCGGCTCTCTGCAATCTCTGTCTCCTAGGTTCAAGCAGTTCTCTTGCCTCAGCCTCTTGAGTAGCAGGGATTACAGGAACCCTCCACCATGTTCAGCTAATGTTTGTATTTTTAGCAGAGATGGGGTTTTACCATACAGGCCGGCCTGGTCTTGAACTCCTGACCTCAGGTGATTCTCCTGCCTGGGCCTCCCAAAGTGCTGGGATTATAGGCATGAGCCACTACACCCGGCCAGAAGTAGAAAATTATCTAGAGTAGTTGTATTGTTTGTTTCTCTTTCAATGAAACCTGAGCTGAATCCTGAAGATGAAACTGAAGAAAGCCAAGTAGACAAAGTGGTGATGATGTTCTTTAAGGCCTAGAAGTATGAAATTATAGGATATGTCTGGGGAATTACAAATAATTTTATTTTTAGAGGGAGCAGATGTAGAAACTACAACAGGTGAAACTAAACTGATAGCAAAAGCCAGATTATGAAGAGCCATCTCTGCTAAGGACACTATTCTATCCTTAAAATCATGGAGAGCTATGAAAGGATTCTAGGGGGATAACATGAATAGAAGTGTACTTTGGGGAATGCACTATGACAGGAGTGTGCAGCGTGGTACAAAAGCATATGATAAACAGCAAGAAAATTAGGCAGCTTGTTGCAATAAACTAGATTTAAAATAGACTAGCAACATTGGGAGAAGAGCAGGGGATAGATCAAGATATTTATGGAGGCAGTGCAACAAGACTCAATAATAAATTAGAGATTGAGGGAAAACTGACAAAAGAGAGAGACTGTAACTAAATTTTTCTATCTGGAGACTGGATGTAAGTGCTATTGCTTTGCATTGCTTGAAATCATACAATTTTTGCCTTTAAAGCTACTCCTTCATCCATTGATTCTTTCAGTATCACATTCCTCTTGCCCTCATTAATGAACAACTGGAAAGATGAAGTGCCATGAACTACTGTACTCCATTCCAGCTAAATATATACTTATAACCAACACTTCCCTAGTTCTTCCATTAAAGGCCTTTAATTTACCTGTCATTCCTAAATACAGTAAAGAGTTCTTACTGCGAGAAAGCTCAATCATTGATCAATTGGGTTATATGGACCCATCATAGTAATAAGATTTATTAAGGAATAATAACTGATATAATAGAACATTAAAATATTAAAATATGTTGTGCCATTTTGGAGGAAATTCCAAATAAACAAATATACAGTTAACTGACTAAACTTTTTCTTCTGTATTCAGAAAACCAAAAATATAGGACATGTTTGATATGAATTAGATGTATCTATGACATACTTTATAAATGTCCACTATTTTACACACATAGTAGTTCTCTAAGGCTATGTACCAAAAAAAAATTATTCTGTTTGGTGCAGAAACAAACAGGCAATATTTTCTCAACAGCACTCCACCTAATTTTTATATTATTGTCTTCAACAGTCTGCTACTGTGTACGCTATACTGTGCAATTATATTATATATGTAGTATATTAGCTTAGCTTAGCTTGTTAGGATATGGTTATTGTAATAGATGTTGCTAATTTCCCACATTATCTATTCCCAGTTATTTCCTTTTGTACATAACCTCCCTGTGTGGTCATCCAACTATGTTCTCTTACTTAGCATTGCTTTCAACTGTCTGAATCTTATGACTAAGTCATTTCCAATGGAATATAAATGGAGATAAGGATAACTTTCAGGTCTTGTCTTCAAGAATTATTTGACTGGGGTCACCTCTTTTCCTTTTCCCATTGGTCAACAAAAGACAATAATACCTGTCTGAAATACATGTCATAAAAGGAAAATGTTTTACAAAAGCACTGGGCAGAGTGAAGGGGCAGAAGAACGAGGGAACAGACAGATAAACCATGGCAAAATTAGTCCCTGACAAAAAAAAAATGGTGATCCATACAAATGGTCCTTCCCTTCCCTCAAATTCTTACTAACTTCCAAGTTGAACAATTAGGAATGAGTATGTGGAAGATAGACTATAAAAACAAAATTCTAACTGGAACTTGGGACTCCTCACTACACCAATAATGACCTATAGAGTTACCATAAGGTAACCTCCTAGCTATCATATGATTGACAAACCACTACATATGTATTTATCAAAAAAAAAAAACACTGAATCAACATGCCTTTCTTGCACTGTAAGCAAAACCTGCAAAGAGGGACACAGCTGGTAAGTGGCTTGGTCATTTGGAATTTCCATTCTGGAAAAAAGAAACTCTCACTCATTTTCACTTCTTGCCTCCAACCAACTAGATTTGGATTTTACACCTTAGACTATGACATCTTACTTCTAAAAACTAAAATGTAAATGTTTGGGTGGCATTACTCATCAGCTCGTTTAAAAATGCATTTGAACTCATATTTATAGCATCATGCAAATATAAATATCATGAAGCAAGAATAAACACTGTGCCTTAAAGTGTTTTATTCCAAGAGTCTGTGGAAACCTTTAGAAGTGGGCAATAGAAATATCACACTGCCTGATTTAATTTATGATCTACCCCTTAAGGAGTGGGCAGACCAGAAAAATTTGTGCATTTCTTGAGAAGTCAACTTCATCTGGGAACAGGACAAGGTGTGAAACTGAGAGTAAAGTCTCAAAGTAATGTGGTTAACAGTGGAATGTGAATTAGTGTAATTTAGGTTATTTTTCCCTCTGTTCACACAGCTTGCAGAGCTACCAAAAAACTCGTAATAAAATTCCCTCCAAAAATAAAGTTGATCTTCAATTCTTGGCATTTCAGAGTTGATTCCCATGATTCCAAGATGTTATATGGGTTGCAAATGCCAACAGTAGTTTTACAATTAGAGACTGGGGACCCAGCAGAGGTTGAACTAAGCTCCTAACAACTTGACCTTGATACATTTAGTATTTCTGCCAAACTTAAACAGAAGTATATGCCTTGAGAGATTCGTGTTGACGTTAACTATAACAACAACAAAAAACTGTAGTTGAATACAATTGAGTAACACATGGAAAGTGTATTTACAAAGTAAAATGAGTTAATATATCTAGATCATTTATCACAACTTTTTTTTAAAGGTAATCAGTTGTTCAATTAGATTCTTAGAACATTTAGAACACCAATTTGTGAGGATAAATTCCATTCGTCAGGACAAATCTGTTTGACAAATCAGACAGATTGCAGGTAGCCCTGGAGCTGAGGAACAGCTTTGATTTTCGGTAAAAGTTGTGAGTCCACGGCTTTCTGATCAATCTTGCGCTGTTCTGTAAGCTTGTATTTCTCTTTTGTGTGTGTCGAAGATCTCGCCTTCCTGGTGTCGGGGCTTCCGCAGCTGCTGCTTCTTCAAGTAAGCATCAGTAAGATGTTTCGGGATTTTTACATTGCTGATGACAATTTTGGCGGAGGTGGCAATGACAAGTTTCTGGTGCATTCTTCATAAAGGAACTCGATTGAGGACCAGAGGTCCAGTCACAAGAAACAAGCCACTGGCCAGCTGCTTCAGGAAAACCACCCTCTTGCCCCTGTGGCGTCCAGTGAGGATGACCAGAATGGGCCCGGGGGTGATGCTGGCTCGTGGTTTTCTCACTTTCTGACCGAAGGTTTTTTTTTGCCCTGGCTCAACAGCTTTCGAGGCACCTCTTCCGTAGGATAATACCTAGGGATTTTGCGAAGTTTAACCACCCGGGTACCGCCGTACTGGTCACCACCAACTGGTTGGGTTTTGTAACACTTGCAAGAATCTTCCCCTTTTTCTTTTCAACCTTGGATTTAGGGGCTGAGCACTTCCTCTTGTACATGGCCTTTCTGGAACACATGGCACATTGCGAATACCTGCCAATTCCTCTGACAAGAACAGGATTGCGGCTGCAACGGGGCTTCCCGTTCTTGGGGTTTTTAGCCTTGAGGTTACCCTTTTTCCCTTTGCCACCAGCATCAGCCTTCTTGGCTTCAGGTTTCTTCTCTTTAGTATCTGGCTTCTCAACTTTTTCACCTGCCATCTTGCAAGATGGGAAAGAGAACTTTTCACTTAGATTGTTTTAACCTCATAAAGAATATGACTATTTTCATACTGAAAGAAAGAATCAATGGATAATTTTGTAAAGAGACTTACTTAAAGACATACCTATCAATTTGCAAATAAATATGCTAAAAGGTCCAAAGAAAATATTCTTGCACTATTTAATCAGATCTGTTTGAAATTAATGCCTTTAATTTTCCTACCAGTATTTCCATCATTCCATACTGAAATGGCTTTTTCAAAATTAATTTTCTGTTGGGTGAATTTCTTAAAATTCAGAATTTTACTGAAGTTAGAATTTCAGAACTTCATTTTTCACATTTTTTGCAATATAAGTGAGGTGGTAGAATAAGGATAGATATATAGAGGATTACTATATTTAGTAAACAACTTCTAAAAATGTTACTTCTTTTTAAGAACGAATATCTTTATGAAATGTTCACCACATGAAATTGTAGGGGAGGAGTTATAGTTAGAGGCATTATAAAAAGAAGTTAGACAGGTTAGTAGTAGGTGTAGTTTTATTGGCCTAAAATGACTGCCTCTTCTGAGAAACAACTTACTTTCACTTGATTTGAATCAAGTATCAGGGATGAAAAACAAGTAAATCTATTTTGCTAAGAAAATAGCAGATAAATTAATTTACCCAGAGACTACAAGAAGACAACTATTAATATTTTGTCCATACTAGCACTTTTTTCCAGAGAATCTAAGAATGTTTATAGTGACTATCTTTACTTAGAAACATTTTTATCTAGAAGGCAGGAACTTAGCCCAAAGTAACTATAACATTATTTGTATCTTTTAATTTGTGTCAAAGTATTAATATTGTAATACTGAATTATCCTTTCTTGATAGTCAACAAAAGACAGAAAAGAAAAAAAAATGCATTCGTATTGTATAATCTGATATAGGCAAATATACTCTTATTTGGATTTTTTGGAAGCCTACCAATTCATTGATATCAAATTCAAGAATAAAATATTCTTGGAATATAGGATTTATCATGCAAATCATTCAGTCGAATAAACAAGGGATTAAAAACATTAGGAGCATCCCACATTTTCCTCTTCATGAGTAAATATTTTAACATGGCTCTAAAACCTTCCCTGATTGGTAAATTAGTTTTATAATGTAACATGGATATGTGATACTGCAAGCTTCCTGATACTACCACTATTTATAGCAGTGGTTCTCAAACTTTGCTGTACATTAAGAGTCACCTGCAGGTATTTCAATAATTTAACAAATATCTTGAGACTAGACACATATTTACTGCTATATATTTTAACAGTCTCTTACTGGCTAAAATACGTATTTTGGTTCCCATATCAACACCTGCTAATGGTCTATTCTACCCATATATTATGTTAAGTTGGCCCACCTAATACTGAATTCCTCTTCCCTATAAAAAAGCTCTACCCCTGTTCTGATTCTATTGCTATTGCTCCTGTTTTTATTTTTCTGAGCTAGAATTACCCAAGTCATCTTTGACTCCAGAGCATTCACCTTATTACACAGTAATTTACAAAAGCTCATAAATTTTTATTTGCATGCTCTGTAGAATGTTTCCTCCTTTCCATTCCAATTTTTATTGCTCTAGGTTAGGATCCTAAAGCCATCAATACTAAATTTACCAATACTTTTCCAACTTCTGTCTTTTCCTCCAGTATCTTTCTCTTTAAAGACATTAAAGATATTAGTTGTCCTTAACTCTAATTTTCATCATACCATTTTGTGTATTTGATAACTTGGAAACATTCTGGCCTGAAATCTGAGTTTTTCTAACCTTGTGACATTGACTGTGTAGTATCACTCTTTGGTCTCAGTTTCAAGTACAAAAATCCAAGTGTTGGGCTAGACAATTGCAAAGTCCACTATAACGTATTGGTTTCAAATTAAATGATTCTAAGAGCTTCCTGGTCTTGCCACTATTTATAGAAGTAGTTTGGCAACTTAGCTGTACATTAAAGAGTCACCTGCTATACTATAATTTTCCATTTACCCCATCCCATAAATGTTTACTCTTCTGTGCTATTCTGTGCCCCCTGGCCCTGGAGGATAACTTCTACACAGTATGCCATTGAGCTCCCTTGCTCACTGGCTTCTCCTCAGATTTATCCCATGGAAGGCACGTCCAAAAGACAGGTGGGTGGGAGAAGGGGGATCAGAATATTTTCTCCCCGATTTTTTCCTGTTTGGGAATCACATCTCTGGCAGCAGTTTTGTCCCACTCTGACTCTAGCTCAGGAGACCTAATAGATTTCAGACGTTACTAATTTTCTGTCTACTTTCTCTTTAAAACTAGGTTTGTTGCATTAACCTTGCCCACACTTTTGCATTTAATCCCTTAATGAGAGTCTCTTCATTTGAACCACTTGTTGGGACTCTGACTGAAATATCT
Organism: Plecturocebus donacophilus; assembly: GCA_004027715.1. NCBI lineage: Eukaryota > Metazoa > Chordata > Mammalia > Primates > Pitheciidae > Plecturocebus > Plecturocebus donacophilus. The sequence goes on along the minus strand of PVKP010004258.1, from coordinate 9,666 downwards.
AAAGAGATATTTTTGAAATACCAACACTCAGACCTCACTCCAGGTCAACAGAATTGAAACCTTGGATGTGGAGCCCAAGTAGAAGTGCTTCATAAAAATTCCTCCTGGTAAATTATAAATAAAGTCCAAGCACTTTATATTATCATTCAAGGCCATGTTCAATCTGATATCAACTAATCTTATCAGTAAGCAAATATAGAAAATAAAAAAACCTCTCACAACAAAATGTGGCTACTTAATAATTTTGCTAGTAAGGAAATGTAAAGAAACATGAGAAAGACACCTAAACAAGTATAAATAAAGGACAAAGTACTTTAATGACAAAGTATAAATAAATGACAAAGCATTACTTACATGCTACATGACAAAGGCTCCCCAAGGGGAGCAATCACCTAAAATGAGGATTATTAAGACAAAGTTTTCTGGAAAGAGATGATTTAGTGTTAATGAAATCTATTAAAAAGGAGAGATCTTTCAAAGAATCATATACTTCTTAGGTATCTCTCATACCCTGAAATGCAAAGAATCTCAAAACATCATTTACACAATTTTCCTGTGAGGTTCGGTCTCTTATTCAATCAGTTGCCAAGAAGTCTCACACTTGTCTGTTTCATATTCTTTCACTTGCATTGATCACTATTCGTGATCACCTCCCGGATTCAAGGGAACCTCCCCTCTCAGCTTCCCAAGTAACTGTAGCTGGGACTACAATCACGAACACCATGCCTAGCTATTTTTTTTTTTAATGTATAGATGAGGTATCATTACGTTGCCCAAGCTGGTCTTGAACTCCTGGATTCAAGCAATCTTGCGAGGTGTGAGCCACTATGTCCGGACCGTATTGACTTCCTATCATCAGTATCCAAAGGTGAGTCAGCCAGTGACTTTGAAGTAAAAAAAACATACTTTGATGTCTTTGGTTCATCTAGTTTTAGCCAGATGTGAAAAACACAAAAAACTGTGTTCTCTGACCAATTAGTTCCAAGGTCCAAACTATTTAGTGTTTATGTAAGGTTGTGCCCTATAGAAACATACTTCTTCATGCTACACTTACTGTTTAATCCACATGAAGATTACAAAAGCGCATAAATGAGCAGTGAGAAAAGCAAAGCCTTTCTCAGTCAGTCAGAAGGTATGTTTATACTACAATCAAGAAACAAGAGTAGCCTTAGAATGAAACAAAATCTCGGCAGGTATTGCAGGCTTGGAAGGGATTGCGTGACTATGTCATTGGAAAACCATGTAATTTTTTTTTCCCACTCTTTGAATCCTTTAACAGAAAAATGACTTTTGGCAGAAGGAAGAAGAGTATGTCTTCTAAACACTAAAAAAAAATTCTCTCAGAGGCCTTTCCAAGATGTTTTGGATGGCTCTCTGCCTCTCACTCTCTGGCAGCCCGCTCTCCCATCAGTGTTTGCTGAAGGTCAATAAACCCTGCACAGGCGGGTGCTGTGGAGTGCATGTGTGAGAAAACCTGCTGTTGTTGCGGTAAATGCAGTGTCCACAAATTCATTAGGAATGCATTTGTTCCTGGAAGTGCTAGCTATTCCAGTAACTGGCTGCCGCCAATGTTTTTAACCATATTCTCCACTTTTATGCAGACGTTACAGGGCAGAAAACCAGGCTTCTGTTCTCACTGCCTGCATCAATTTGTAATTTGTTATTTGATCGGCTCATTTTACCTTTCGTCTAGTATAAAAGGGCAGTCTGGGACACTGTAGTTATGTCTGGGGCCTCCTTATTAGACTTGATGATGAAAAGGGGCTCTCTAGGTTAAGGGAATCTCTGAATCTACTTATTCAGCTCTAAATAAAATATTGGGCATCTGGAAGAGCTGAACAATTATAGGCAGTGTACAAATTAGAGGAAAATAACAACTTATCCCTTCTAGATTTTCTCATGCACAACAACAGAAAATATAGATATTTTATGATTCCACTGAAAAGTTAAGAATTATTTTATTGAGGGTTCTTTCTTCTTCTCTTTGAGAAAATGTCCTCATTTTTTCTGAGCAACGCTTTTGTAAGCTAGCCCTTCTGAATGTCGATAATACTAATATACTTGGAGTTTATAAGGAAAAATCGTAAAAAGCAAAATGAAGCCAGGAATTTTTTAAGCCTACACACCAAACAAAACATTGCCACTTTTAACCTGACCTGACTGCCAATCTGAGAGAAGAAAACACTAAACGAAAAATGGAATCGCTGCCTTTTGCTCTGAAGACAATTCTGGTTGTGGTTTTCTTGAAGTAATGTCCCCTTATGGGGGTGACAATGTTGAACTTCCTGTGATAACAGTAGCTGACACACAAGGCTTCAGTTTACTTTTAACAGGCGTGTTAGAACTCGTGAGACGTGCGAGGCCCTTCCCTCACGAATGGAACACATCTGTCCAGGAAATACACTTCACTGTGCCAAAATGCTTTTAGTGTATCTGCCCCCCGAGTGCCCTATCAAGCTACAATTCCCTGTCAGCAAGTACCTTGTAATTCCTTTCCTTTTATGTTGATGAAAGTCTTGATCTATTATGCCAATATTGCATAGTTTCCACAGTCTCCCAGAAGCTATTACTCCGTAATGTGCATAGGAGATGGTGCTCTGTTACTTAGACAACCAACCTCGGCTAAGAACATCAGCCCTTGAAGAAAAACAGTAGCTAGATAATCGGACTGCCATACAGCTCACGTTGCACTTTGGGGGTGGAAAGAGGAAGAATAGGCCAGTGGTGAGATTAGACGCTAGAGAAGATAATGCACTACCTTTAGCAGGAGACAAAAAAAAGTGAGTCAAGTAAGGATTTGACTTGCTACATTCTTCAGCCTAATGGGTTTTGACCATATCCAGTGAGTTAGGGTTAGGATGAGTCAGACCTGGAAGTCCCCCTGGTTCTAATTATAGCGGCAGTAACAACAGAGCTCAGAAAGAAGCCCGAGCAGCCTCTACCCCCATTCTTAAGAAAAGCATAGGAGCCCAGGTGGTCACTATGTTTTCAGTGCCACAGACATTCTGAAGTCCATCATATTCACAGTCTCTCCGAAAAGCAAACTGAATTCTAAAGTTCAGGAGCTTTTGCTTTAGCACAATCAGAGAGATTCATAAGAAGAGACTAAGGTTAGAGCAATGCTAAGTTCACTGAGACCGTAGAAATCAGACAAAATGAACTAGATTCCGGTGTGTAGTAAGCTGAACATTATTTAACCCACTGCAGTTGATTTCTTTTGCTTGTTTCTAGATAAATCAAAATGGTATTAGCTGCTCATTCAGAATGTATTGAGTGCTCACCATGTGACAATTATTGTGTTGAGTGCTCAGGACAGAGAAAGTAATAACCAGCACACTTGATGCTGTTACTCTATGCCAGGCAATATTCTAACTTCTTTAAAATATTGACTCATTCATTCCTTACAACCTAAAGAGGAAGATATCACTTACTCTTTTACCGGTTTTACAGGTGAGGAAACTCATTCAGAGAGGTTAAATAACTTGCTCCAAATTACTGAGCTCTTAGGTGGCACAGCAGTGATTCAAACCAGGCAGCCCAGCTCCTAGACCAAGTTCCTAACCATCATGCTCTCACATTCCATGATGATTAAACACCAACAGAAACACTACTGGGTGAATGGTTGCCAAGGTCACAGGCCATTGATGACAAAACCAAGAGACAATCCATCCACTTCTGAATCAGGCCTCTGAGACGATGCCAAGTGAGAGTGAGAAATGCCCACAAGCCTTTCCACAGTCCAAACTGTGCTGAGCAAAATCCATCCCTTTGAATGTGGCTTTTTTTTTTCAAGTTAATCTTTTGTTCTTAAACTATTCTACAAAAACAAACAAAGATTCACATTCCAAATCCCCAAAATTGATATTTCAGATCTTATATATTATATTCACAATCCATCCTAATAGAAGATGATATCTTTAAAGGAAGCACTAATGTTTCAGTATTTTCTTCTTTTCTGATAAGAAACCTGCTTTCCTGTAAAAGTACTCAACAGTTGCAAAACTCAAAAGTTGCATCCTCAGTGAATGTTTCTCAGTGAATGTTTCTCAATGAATAATACAGGCTTTGCAATAGACCTTTTAGCCTCCATATCCCAGGCATCTTGAGAGGAGGATAATAAATTCCGTGGCATAGGTATAATTCAGATTTTCAACTCCCTATTCATATGATTGTTTAATATTTATCAACGAGCACTATTTGTTGGAGGCCCAAGCTGGCCAAACATTTAAAGTAATTTCCCCCAGCCGAAACTCCAGTTTATAAAAATAACTTGGCAAATAATTTGTAAGTGATGTTCTTAAGTAATCAGCATGTCATCTAAGGAAATTTTGAAGTTGGTATGCTATTTTAGAGAAAGAGCATACAAAAGTTTCCAATACAATTTATTATGAGACAACGTCGTAGATGGAAAAATCCCGAATATTATTCTTTGGGTAGATATAACAGATAGAAAAGCACACCATTTAAAACATGTCACTGCAAGAGTGACTTAATTATCCATTTTGGATGCTGAATTGTGTATTCAAGCTTCATAACTTTTTGGTTAAAAGAACCTGCCGTTTACAGGTTGTGGGCTGTTTTTAGTATTAAAAGAAAGTCAAGTGGAGAATTGTCACCATCTCTGCCATAAAGGAAAATGTGGTCCATTTTCTTTTTGATATGACTGCAATTCTTTTATTAACTTAATTCAATATGTATATATACATATTTTTCTAGATATACAGTTATGTAATCTGGAGCTATACAGATCAACTACTATATCCAGGGTTCTATTTCAAGCACTGCAAAGATGAATAAGGCATACTTCCATACCTTAAGATATTTACTGCTTAGTTATAAAAACATGATACAAAGTACAAGAGTAACTCTTATAAAAGAATTATGTGATAATTAACACTTTATAATGTCAACTATATATTTGAAGAGTTCAAAAAAAAGGAGCAATCACATCTATTATGAGACACTGAAACGCTTCATGGAGAAAATGCATCTGAGAAGGCACCGGGTAACAAATGGATAGCAGTAGGCTTGAAAAGGAGGTTCAAGAAAGAAGAATACATACATCATTATGCAAAAAAAAAATACTTGCACACACATGTTTATAGCAGCACAATCTGCAATTGCAAAATCATGGAAACAACCCAAATGCTTATCAATAAATGAGTGGGTAAAGAAATTCTGGTACACACACACACACACACACACACACACACACACACACACACACAGTGGAATACTACTCAGTCATAAAAAGGAATGAGTTAACGGCATTTGCAGCTACCATGATGAAATTGGAGAATATTATTCTAAGTGAAGTAACTCAGGAATGGAAAACTAAACCATCATATGTTCTCATTGATATGTGGGAGCTCAACTATGAAGATGCAAAGGGATAAAAATGATGCAATGGACTTTGAGGACTTGGGGGGAAGAGTGGAAGTGAGGTGAGGGATGAAAGACCAAAAATAGGGGGCAGTGTATACTACTCACGTAATGGGTGCACCAAAATCTTACCAATCACTGCTAAAGAATTTACCCATGTAACCAAACACACCTGTACTCCAATAACCTACAGAAGAATAAAAATAAAAATAAATAAAATAAAGAATAGACCAAGGCACATACATGAGAAAGAAACAATGCAAAGCCGATAATCAAGCATGGCGTCTACAATGCCTTTTAAAGTTAAGGTGTGAAAAGTGAGTTGAAAATGAAAATGATGAGCTAACTTGTACTTTATCTTATAAGGTAAAAGACCTTTTGAAGAGGGTAATTGTGTAATTGGAGTTGCCATTTATGCAACTATATCAGGTAGTGACTTGTAAGATGAATAAGCCAGAGGAAAAATGAGAGATAGCAAAGCCCAATCTGGATTTTCTTGTGTCTGTGGTAAACCACAGTAAGGTTAGGAACTCAGAGGTGCTAGAAGGACAACAGAAAAAAGTGAGCTAGAAGAGTGAGGATTTGTGAGTCACTGTTAATGAATTTCTAGGTTCTGTTATCGGATTAGATTTAAAACCTGGGTTAAGAACTGTGAGCTCTTCTAGCTGAATTTTCAAGCCTTGATGAGTAAGAGGAGCATCCCAAGAAGAATAATCAAAAAAAGGTAAGCCTAACATTAAGCATCAGGCAGTTTAACATGTAAGAGGCTGTTGAGAGATCCTTTCAAGCTCCCACTGCATATTCACAAAAGTAGATTTGCTGCTTGAATCATGAAAGCAGATACATTTTCTATGACCAGGACCATTACCAAAAATACCCTCTAAATTTTTTTTGTGTTTCAGATGAAAGTGCTGCTTAGGTAAATGTGAGCTTTCAAATTGAAGGTGCTACTATTGTTACTTAGATGTGTTCTTCTTACTTGAGAGTGATATTTCCTGTGGCTTGAGTGTTTTCTGATAACGCTAGCAATGTTCTGAGGGCCCCTCGCACAGATTGGAGGGAACGGTCTTCTAGCTAAGGCTGACAAGGCTCGTGGCTTTCCAAGTTAAGGTCAGAGAGAGTACAGCGTTTTGTCATGCTACTTTCTCCAGAAGGCTCAATGGAGCTGACCACCATGGCCACTTACTCCTGTCACTGTTCAGTGATTGACAGTTACATTGCTCAATTCTGTACTCTCGTTCTAGCTTGTTGTAGTGAAAAATGCAGGTGATTTTGTATCCTGTAGACTTGGGCTCTAATTCCATTTTAGCCATTTTGGTTACAAACTCATTTAATATAGGGTAGGATAATTTTTAATTTAGAAATCTAGGCTTTATCAATTCTACCACAGATAGTGATTTAATTATGCAAACTTGAATTGTTATTCATTGTTTTTAATCTGTTAATTGACAAATAAAAACTATGTTTGTGGTGTAAAACATGATGCTTTTGATATATATATATATGTGTGTGTGTGTGTGTGTGTGTGTTTGTGTATATATATATCAAATCAATATATTTACCTTACTTATTTTTGTTGTGAAAACCCTTAAAATCTCCTCTTTTAGCAATTTTTAAATATACAATACGATATGCACAATACATCTCTTAAACTTATTTCTCCTGTCTAACTGAAATTCTGTTTCCTTTGGCCAATATCTGCACAACCTCCTACCCCTACTCCCCAGCCTCTGGCAACCACCATTTTACTCCCTGTTTCTGTGAAATCTTATCATTTGCAACGACATGGATGAAATGGAGGACATTATGTTAAATGAAGTAAATCAGTCACAAATCGACAAATATTGCCTGATCCCATTGACACATGGAGCACAAAACAGTTTAACTGAATTTTTGACAACTACTAAATGGATATTCAGGCAGTTACATGAAGTCAGAAGTAGAACCACATACTAGTCTTGCTTCCTTCTTATCCATCTTCATTATTAATAACATTTTTCCAACATACCACTTTGGTAATAGATTTGATGATTCTATTGATTTAAAAATATAAGTGGGTGCCTATTATGTTCAAAGCAATGTGGTAGGCTCTGAGGACTCACAAGTAATATACACACAGCTTTAGCCTCAAGTGGTTTATTGTCTAGGGACAGAGACAGGAACATACACGTTTTTGAGAATATGTTTTTGACCACAACTTTGAGAAGATATTTATTAGGTCAGCAATGAAGCCTTAAAACAATATAGGTTAACACCTATAATGCAGAGGATGTTATAAAGTAGAGGATGTGGAGAAATAGGAACACTTTTACACTGTTGGTGGGAGTATAAATTAGTTTTAACCATCGGGGAAGACAGTGTGGTAATTCCTCAAGGATCTGGAACCAGAAATACCATTTGACCCAGGAATCCCATTACTGGGTATATACCCAAAAGATTATAAATTATTCAACTATAAAGACACATGCACACGTATGTTTATTGCAACACTATTCACAATAGCAAAGACTTGGCACCAACTCAAATGCCCATAAATGATAGACTGGATAAAGAAAATGTGGCACATGTACACCATGGAATACTTTGCAGCCATAAAAAGAATGAGTTCATGTCCTTTGCAGGGACATGGATGAAGCTGGAAACGATCATTCTCAGCAGACTAACGCAGGAACAGAGAACCAAACACCACACAGTCTCACTCATAAGTGGTAGTTGAACAATGAGAACACATGGACACAGGGAGGGGAACATCACACACTGGGGCCTGTTGGGGAGTGGTTGGCTAAGGGAGGGATAGCATTAGGAGAAATACCTAATGTAGATGACAGGGTTGATGGGTGCAGCAAACCACCATGGCACGTGTATACCTATATAACAAACCTGCACATTCTTCAACTGTATCCTAGAACTTAAAGTATAATGAAAATATATGTATATAATATATACAATATATACATAATATGTATATTATTTATATAGATAGATAGATAGATTTCCTGCTAACAGAAACTCACAAATGAATTTTCTAAATACTATTCATCTGAACATTTTTGACAGCCATTAGCCAAACTTTTAATGCTTCATTTATTTACTCCCAGAAATTCCCACAAATTTAAGGCATCAGTTTCCAGATAGGAGTTTCCATGTTCTTATTGAAATATAGATAGTAAAAATGGTAATAGAATAAAGAGTCAAACATTACATCACGTGTCTGGTCACAGTCTATTATTTTATTAGAAGGCAAACCTGGAACTCCTTCTTTGGAAATAAAAATTCCCATTCAGAACTGAAATTGTTCTGACAAGACTCAAGCCAGCTCAGGCAAACGACTTACTTCCTCTATGAGATCAAAAATAAAATGAAGCTAGACCTATGCTCTAACAATATACTTTCTGGTCCTTATTCCTCTGGCACTTTTGTCCACACCCAGAGACTCTGAAGTTATTGCACCCAAAGGGGGTATTTTTATCTTTATTTATCTGAAATTGATTATCTTTCAATTAATGAGTTTAATTTAAAGTAATTATAAAGTATTCTTTTTCCTAGTTTACAAAGAATTAGAGCTGAGGATATTAAATGGTTTCAGGGTGCAGGCAGGAAGTGACTTTATTGTTCTCTAGCCATTGCCTTTTAATATTCTGTGACAGATCTGCTTTCTGTCCTATTTGACAATAATTTGGGCATATCTTAGATTTCCAATCACTTTCAGTTATAAGAACACACGTTATGTCAATGATGATGAGAGAGAGAGATAGAGAGGAAGAGAGCAAGAGAGAGAGGACTGGAATTTTAAAAATTTAGTCTCTATTAATAAACACAGGTGTCAATCTCATATCTAATTCATGGCTCTTTTTCTCACTCCCATAAGAACTAGTTTTCCTGCAAATATAATGCAGTTTAAGCTTCAGGCCTCTGAACTTGGAGGGCCTCTTACAAACCCTGTATCTAATGTTGCATTTGTATTCTTTGTGTTCTGCTTTTAAAAGAGCATTCTCCAAATTTCGTTAAGGCCCTAAAAACCTGGTTTCATCTCTCCCAGAAATTTAGGCCTGATGAGTGGACAGAAGCACATGTAGGTGTAAGGTTTATTTCCGAGGATAAAGCGAAGAAACTGAGGCCAGCACCAATATAATCCAATGCAAGGGAATTTATTCAGGCTCCCGGGTGAGGTTCTGCAGTCCGGACAGGAGGGGCTGGAGAAGTCGCACTGGTTTCTCTCAGACAGGGGGTTTTATAGGGAGTGACTTGGGCTATTTTTAGAAAGTCTATTTTTAGACCGGGGGG
>PVKP010004257.1:31495-99716 GCA_004027715.1 Plecturocebus donacophilus | reverse complement strand
CTCCATTGTTAAGCACAATTATTGGCATAAAAGAGGTTTTTAATACCCATTTTTAGACTGTATTCTAGCCTGAGCAATAAAACAAGAATCCCATTCTCTCTCCCTCTTTCTCTTCTTTCTTTCTCTCTTTCATTCTTTTTTTCTTTCTTTTGCTGTTTCTTTCTCCTTTTCTCTTTTTCTAAAATCTCTTCCTCTTTCTCTTTCATTCTTTTTTCTTTCTTATGCTGTTTCTTTCTCCTTTTCTCTCTTTTTCTAAAATCTCTTCCTCTTTCTTTTTCTTTTTTTTTTTTTAAAAAAAAAAAAAGACACTGGGTGCAGTGGAAGAGGAGTGGCAGAGCCAAGGAGGGTGGGAGTAGATGAGAACCCACCCTGTAGTGAGTCAGTGGGGCAAGGGCCCCATGCTCCCAGCCACAGCTACATCCTTTTAGCCACAGCTCTGGATCTGGGCATCCCTGTGCTCTCAGAAGCCCAGGAGTCCCCCCATCCCCCAACAGGCTTGGAATTGCCCACTCCCACTCCTTGGCCTCTCCCTGCTCCTGGTGCTCACTCTGATTTCAAAGCAAAGTTGAAGCCAAGCCCAGGTGCTGTTGTGACCTGGCTGGGTGCGCACATATTGAGGGTGGCACTGACATGCCAGCTCCTCTGTGACCTCAGCCCCCTCTGAAACTTTGGGCACTGACAAGCTCAGGGAGGGAGATCAGGGAGGTAGCTGATGGCAACTCAGCACAAGCCTGCAGGTGCCCTTAGGCATGAACAGCCTGGGCACTATGGATGGCATGTTGATGGCAGCAGGAGGCAGAAAGACTCTTAGGTGGAAAGGGGAAGGTTCCTGGGAAAAACCCACCTTCAAGTCAGGGACCACCTGAAGCCTGGGGGTGGGGCTACCAATTCCAGTTGGAGCCCATGGCCCACAGTCAGAACTTAGGGTGCTTTGTCCAGGCCCACTCATGCCCACCATGGCTGCCCATGGACCAATCAGGACATACTTTCTCCCCTTCTGAATCCATGAAAACCCCAGAGTCAGCCAGACTCAAACAGATATCAGGACTACCAGCTATGGAGAGGAGCTACCCACGTCAAGTCTCCTCAATTCTTCAGGACAACCTGCCTGTGAAAAGGAGCTACCCACTATGGGTCTCCTCTCCTACTCACTACAAGTCTCCTCTCTGCTGAGATCTGGACACTCGTTGGGACAACCTGCCTACAGAAAGAAGCTATTTACTGCAAGTATCCTCTTCGCTGAGAGCTGGACACTCATTGGGATGACCTGCCTGCAGAAAGGAACTACCCACTTTGGGTCTCCTGAAAGCTTCTCTGTTGCTCAGTGAAGCTCCTCTTGCTCAGTGATGCTCCAATTGTCCATGTACCTCATTATTCTTGACACAGGAAAAAAACTTGGGACCTGCCAAATGACAGGACTAAAAAAGCTGTAACACAAATGGGGCTAAAGCATTCCCACCAGCTTGCCATGTTGCAGGTGACAAAAAAGAAAGAAGAGCTGCAGCCCTTTGGGGAGCCCAGACCTAAGGGCTCCCTGAGCCAGGGCTGTCACACACTCTTTGGGACTCTGTGGTTCCTGGCATCTCTAGGCTTCTGGGAACCACCTCATTACCCTTGTCCAGACATGGGTGCCCACAGTAGGAGCTATATGCAGTACATCTGGTCCAGCCACAGCCTCACATGAAGCTGACACCTATTCCAGGCCCTACACCTGCCTGCCCTTACAGAGCCAGCATGCCTAGCTGTGTGGAGTGGCCAGATGCCACATCCACTCACTCACACACCCCTAGCTCCTCCATGCCTGGCTTACCCTTGGCAGGCATGGGATCTGGGCCAGTAGCATGAGCCAAGTTCAGCCCACTGGGCTGAGTGGGTGCAACAAGCCCAGCAGGTACAAGCAAAACCCAAGCAGAGGTATCACTGGCCACATCATTTTTCAGCTGGTGAAGCAACACCCTAAGCTTCGTAGAAAAAACATTGAATATGTAAATTGCTTTGGATAGTATAACCATTTTAATGATACTGATTCTTCCTATCCATGAGCATAGGATATTTTCCCATTTATTTCTGTTTTTTCTGATTTCTTTGAGCAGTGCTTTGTAATTCTCAACATAGAGATCTTTCAACTCCCTAGTTAGCTGTATTCCTAGTTATTTTATACTTTGCAGGACAACTGTGAATAAGATTGTCTTTCTGATTTTCATCTTGGTTTGGCTGTTTTTGATGCAGTGATTTTTGTACACTGATTTTGTATCCTGAGACTTTGCTGAAGTTGTTTACCAGCTGAAGGAGTTTTGGGGCTGAAACTATAGAGTTTTCTAGATATTGAATCATGTCATCTGCAAAGAGACATAGTTTGCCTTCCTGTTTTCCTATTTGGATGCCATTTATTTCTTTCTCTTGCCCGATTGCTCTGACTAGGACTTCCAATACTCTGTTGAATACAAGTGTTGAGAGAGGGCATCCTTGTCTTGTGCAGGTTTTCAATAGAAATGCTTCTAGAGTTTGCCCATTCAGTGTGATGTTGGCTGTGGGTTTGTCATAGATGACACTTATTATTTTGAGGTATGTTCCTTCAGTACCTAGTTAATTGAGTTTTTAATGTGAATCAATGTCAAATTTTATTGAAAGCCTTTTAAGCGTCTGTTTGAGATAATCTTGTGGTTTTTGTCTTTAATTCTGTTTATGTGATAAATCACATTTATTGATTTGTATATGTTGAACCAAACTTGCATCCTGTGACTAAAGCCTACTTGATTGTGGTAGATTAGCTTTTTGATGTGCTGCTGGATTCCGTTTGCAAGTACTTTGTTGATGATTTTTGCATTGATGCTCATCAAGAATATTGACCTGAAGTTTTCTTTTTCTGTTGCGTCTCTACTAGGCTTTGGTATCAGGATTATGCTGGCCTCTTAGAATGAGTTAGGGAGGAATTCCTCCTTTTTAATTTTTTGTAATAGTTTCTGTAGAAATGGTACCAGCTCTTCTTTATACATCTGGTAGAATTCAGCTGTGAATCCAACAACCCAATTAAAAAGTCAGCAAAGGATGTGAATGGATACTTTTCAAAAGAATGCATATATGTAGTCGAAAAGCATATGAAAAAAAGCTCAATATCACTGATTATTAGAGAAGTACAAATCAAAACTGCAATAAGATACTTTCTCATACAAGTCAGAATAGCTATTATTAAAAAGTCAAAAAAAAAAAAAAACAGCTGCTGGTAAGGTTGCAGAGAAAAGGGGACACTTATACACTGTTGGTGGGAGTGTAAATTAGTTCAACCATTGTGGAAAGCAGTAGAGCAACTCCTCAAAGAACTAAAAGCAGAACTATCATTTGATCGAGCAATCCCATTACCAAGTATATACCCAGAGGAATATAACTCATTCTACCATAAAGACACATGCATGCCAACGTTCACCGTAGCACTACTCACAATAGCAAAGACATGGGATCAACCTAAATGCTCATCAGTGACATACTGGATAAAGAATATGTAATACATATATACCATGGAACACTATGCAGCCATAAAAAAGAACAAGATTATGTCTTTTGTAGGAACATGGATGGTGCTAGAAGATACAATCCTTAGCAAACTAACACAGGAACAGAAAACCAAATACACTGTGCTCTCACTTATAAGTGTGAGCTAAATGAGGAGAACTTATGACACAAAGAAGGAAACATCAGATGATGGAGACTATTTGAGGGTGGAGGGTGGGAGGAGTGTGGTGAGCAGAAAAAGGAAAAACAATAATGTTAATTTTGAGAATAAAGGATGAGACTACAAATCAGAAGACTTCTGTATTAATAGAATAAAATTTCTGAAACTTGATTATCTATATTTTTATACTTTTCACTAAATTATTTCTTAAATAAGGTATAAAATCAGAGAATTAAGTGTGTGATAAAATTGTGTTATTTTCTATTAATGGCAAATGAAATTGTTCACATATTGAAAGATTATAAACAAACCTCAAAACTACAGAGCTGACGAAAGAGAGAGAAGGAGGAAGAAAGAAAGGGAAGTAAGGGTGGGAGGGAAGGAAGGGAGAATGGAAAATATAGTTTCATAAACAATTGAATAAAATATGAATTCAAAATAGTTCTAATATACGTGAATTAAGTTTAAATGTAGCAAAAACATAGGCAGTATATCATATTTTTTAAATGTCATGAATGTTTTTTATTTAGTATGATACAAATAAATATAAATCTATAACTAAGAGATATATACATTTAATGCTGACTACATTTTTGCAGTTTTGACATTGTTTCTTGAATAGAGGTAGTATATATAACCACTGAAAGATAAGATCTTAGTGCACACTTGAGGAAAAACCAATCACTATGAGTAATAGCTAATGTTCATATGTGATATTGTTCAGAGTTCTTCAGGAAACAGAATCAATAGATGTATAGAAAGAAAAAAGAGAGAGAGAGACAGCTAGAGAGACTTGTTTTAAAGGAATGGCTCAAGATTAAATTCTGCAGGACATGTGAGCAGACGGCAGACCCAGGGAAGAGTTGAGGTTGTGGTCTTGAGCGTGAGGACAGTCTGGAGGCAGAATTTCTTCTTCCTCAGGGAATCTCAGTAGTTCTTCTCCTAAGGCCTTCAACTGATAAGATGAGGCCTTTCAGTATTGTGGAGAGTAATCTGCTTTACTCAAAGTCTACTGATTTAAATAGTAATCACAGCAACATTCCTTTATGATAACATCTAGCTTGGTGTTTGATCAAACAACAGGATACCGTAGCTTAGCTAAATTGACATATAAAATTAACCTCACACACACTATACTTGAAATAAGACCTAGGCTTACATTGTTCCTCTTCTACAAAATTGGCTCACCATTTAGGATTAATTATGAACACCTAGCAACAACTTCCATAAATGTTGGCAATGTGGCACTTAAACAACTAAATGAAGAATACAGTTCCAGGCTAATATCAATATTTGTAATGGAACTTACGCCTGCCTTTCTGTACAAGTTTGGCACCAAGTAACACCCAGTATTTGTGGCCTCCTCAAATTTAAGACCTTCACTAAGGAAGATTTTAATACCTCCCCAATTCCTGTTCTTTGTAGGTTATATGAACCCTCCAAGAGTGGATAAATTTTTTTCCTCTTCTCCTCCAAACCTTAAATGTATGCATTAAACATCTTCCTCAATCATAAAATCATTCTAGTTTAAGCATCCTGATTCAGGTGCTTCAGTGACTATTAGCCACTTACTCTCTTTGAATTGCCCACCCGACTCTGCTTAGTGCACTTACCTGATCATCACAATATGTGCTTATGCCTATCTTTTAAATTTCTGTTTACTTGTATTTCTAAGCATTTTAACTCTGGGTATTTCTACTCTATTTAAAGTTATATATTATGTCTTCTACATTCTTTTTGAACTCCCGCATTTCCTAAGGAATATTTAACATTGTAATTTTTTATCTTTAAAACAATATGAGACAGAATATTATTTATGAAATAACAGATAAATTATAGGATAATACTAGAACTATTCTAACATAGTATTTAATACCTGTTTTTTAAAATGGTGGCTGAGACAAGTTATGAAAAAAGTTCCAACAATGCCAGTGGTACATTGTACTTCATTACTTTCATATGTTAACTAGATGAGCACTTTTGCCTCCTTTAAAATGAAAATGAGTAATTAGGACTTAAACCCTTAAATTAAAAATGGATTTGAATTTTTGCAATTGCTTATCAACCTGGAGATGTCTCAACTACTTCCATAACCACATAAAAATTTAGAAAAATAATCCCTGAAACATGAATCATCTAACTAAATTGTATTTGGTATATCTTAGTATAAAGCTACCCAAAGATAACCTTCATTTCATTTTATTTTGTTTTGATTATGGAAAAATCATTTATGTTTTACATCTCAAGAAAATGATATAAAATACAGTGTTTTAGTTTTGGTGCTCACCATAAATTATCCCCAGAATGAGAAGCAACAAGTCAGCATTTAAGTTCTAATACAAAGAGATAAAGGTCTAACGCTATCAAAGAACACCTGCAAAAATTATAAGAGGTGGATGCCTTTTCTTTTTTGATAACCTTCATTTTAAATGTCATCTGCAGCCCATCTGGGTCTGTAACATATGCAACATCCAAGACCTCAATGGAATGTCTCCTTCCCTGTGGTAACTAGGACCATATGCAAAATCTTTCACTGACAGGCTAAGAAATATAAAAGAAAGAAGAACTTTTTGATGCATTTCCATCTACAAACAAAACATTGTAAAAAGAAAAAAAACACTGAAAAACTTATTATAGCTTTCAGATTTAAACAATTTAAAAAATCCTAACCACTGAGCATACAATGTAAATAATTACAGCCTATGACTAATCACCACAGAATAATTCCACTGGTGCCTGATGAGGAAATATCCTTAATTACAGAAGCTATATGTTGTAAGCTTATCAGAACTTTAAACCACTAAATTTGATTAATGTCAGCAATGTTAGCATATGAAGGATTGTTTCACAAGATGAAAAGAAGTTTATCCTTTGTTTATTTGGTGGTTTACAGTAGATTATGAAATAAAGTTAAAGGAAGCAAAGCATAAAATATAGGGCATGAGACCTAGACCTTTGGTATGCATAGTTTCCAGTGAAGATATGCATGCATAGTGCTGCTGGCAAAGAGTAATCTTGGATGTGTGGATCATTTAAAGAACTTCCAAAGCAGCAGAATGTTTTCTGCTCATCATTGCTCACCCAGGGTGGTCAAAACCAGAAAAGGTTGATAGAGGAGAAAGGTGCATAGAGGAGAAAGTATTGAAAAGGTGCATAGAGGAGAAAGTACACTCTTATGGTTTGGTTCTGTGTCCCCACTCAAATCTCATGTTCAATTATACTCCCCCGTGTTGGAGGTGGGTCTGGTGGGAGATCATGGAGGGCGGGTAGCGGATCCTTCATGAATGGTTTAGCGTCAGCTCTTTGGTGCTGTTCTCATGAGATCTAGCTATTTAAAAGTGTGTAGCCCCTCCCCACTCTCTCTCTCTCTTGCTCTTATTCCAGCCATGATTGTACGTTTCCTGAGGCCTCCCCAGAAGCAGAAGCCACTATGCTTCCTGGGCAGCCGGCAGAACCTTGAGCCAATTAAACTCTTTTTCTTTACAAATTGCCCAGTCTCAGGGATTTCTTTATAGTGGTACAAGAACGAGCTAAAACAGATACCCAATGGATGACAGTGAGAGACAGTGTGATTCCCAAGGGGTTGTCACATAAAGGAAATGGCAGATGGTTTTCTAGTACTGGTTCTTCCACTTACCACCTTTGACATTTTTGAGCAAATCATTTTACCCTCCTGTCCTCAATTTCTTCATATCTAAAATTAAGGAACTGGAATTAATGACATCTCAAAGAATCTGTGAGTCTCTAGCATCCTACAAAAGCTGCCAATGAAGAGGAAATCTTAACACAGTGTTGGCGATTCTGCAGGAACTGAGATAATACTACCAGCTGGCGTCACGTGGACCAGCACCATTCCTCAGTTATCTTGGAGACAAAGCTAGGTACCACATAGAAGAGAGAGTCAACATGTTATTTAGGACTTAGGCTGCCTCTAAAAAGAGCTTATGGTAGGAATTAGATTGTATCGTTAATTTATGGCTGAATTAAGTTGCTATTCTAAGTTGTCGATTAAAATAAACTTCACATGCTTTAGATTGCAAACAGGGTCTTCTCAGAGATCTAAAAGTGTTCAAAATATTTTTAATTTTGAGGTTTCTCATGTTTAAAAATAAATACCAAAACAAGGTTTAAAAACTGACACATTTTAAGTGTTCATGGTAGACAAAATAGCATCTTTAACACTGAAAAACACAATGCGAAATAATTGTGTTATTTACAAGATAATTGTAAATTTCAAGTGAAAAGTTTACTATCACCTTGGGCAATATTATCTAGCAAAACGGCATAAATGTAAAACTGTATGGTACACACCTTTATTCATTTTCATTTAAATACACATCTTATTTAATGATAACAGCAAAAGTTGAAACCCAAGGTCTCTTTGCATGCCCTATGCTAGGCCCCTATAACTTGAGGCTATGTTCACATAGGCTATACATGAACCTGTCCTCTGGTTCTCACAGAAGTAGAACCAATTTAACCCTAACCTCTCATATGACCACTGCTCAGAAATGAATTATTGGAGTAGAGTGAACAGTAGACAAGAACTTGTTTTAAATGTTGTTTGTTTTCAATGTTGACAATCTTGGAGCTACAAGGGTTTCTATCAACATAAAATCTGTCTGAATGTTATCTGTTTTATTCTTCCTCTACAACAGCCTTGGTGGGTTTGTTTATATATTTATTTTCCATACATACATTTGTTCAGCACATCTTTATCATGCTCCTACAATGTGTCAGGTACTGTGTGAGTTTGTGGGTTTCAAAATATGCTCAGCAAACTAGGTTCTGAGATGTGTCAGCTAGGACATGTTTGACTGCAAGTAACAGGAAGCCAAAGATTGGTGGATTAAGCGAAAAAGAGCAGTTCCACAGTCGGCTCCTTCATTACCTCAACTCTGCTGTGAGGACACAGGGCTGTCCTCACAGCCTGGTTGAAATCTACTGAAAGGCTGATATTTCTCATAGAACATAAAGCCCTTTGCTATTAAACAACTACATAATCCAAAATGACCTGGGTAGTGCCCCTTGGAGAACTTACAAATTTAGGTGAAACTTTATCTTTGATAATTAATTTCAAAGTGCACTCTAAAATAGTTCAGCAAATTGCTCCTGTGGTATGAAGACTTTAAAATAGTCACTTCACACATTCATACATCTGCCATCCTTGTTTATCTATAGCTGATGAGGATCTGTTCTTTCTGAGAGCAAGTAGTTTGTAATATTTGTCTGAAAACAATTCAATGATGTTGCAAGTATAGAAAACAACCCTGTGAGTTTCAGCCATAAAACAATCACCCTCATTTATCTAATAATTGTATCGACTGATACAAACTTTGGAGGAAAAAGAAGGTTAAAGGACTATTTCAAACTACTCAGGATGAAAATTTCACCTATCACAAGATCTGTCCACTTTCTAAACAATACAATTTTAAAGTAATGCTAATACTCAGAGTATTTCATAAATATAGTCAACTTGTATCTTACCCAAGTGCAGATATAAAAATTACCTTGTAAGGTGAAACTTGATTATGGAGAAAATTACCCTTGAAAATTCCTTAGGTCAACGGTGACGTCTGAGAATCCATGGCTTTATGTATAAAATTCTACATAATATTTTTAAAACATTAACATTTAACATAATGAAGCTGAATGAACAAGAAACAAAAGAAAAGTCTGTATAACAATGTGTGAACACCGAAACCATCATGCCTCTAAGGAGAAATAGATGGAGGATTCTAAAAGCCTTTCATGCTGGTCTTCAGGGTTTACTCCATTATATTTAATACTAAGCCTCTCTAGTTGTAACACATATTAGTAGATTGGTTGTTATAAAAAATTCATAAGACATTCTTCTTTTTTTTCTTTCATTTTACAAAGTATGGAAGGTGTTCTGCTAGCACCTAATCCATGCCATGGTGCATAGTAGTTGTATTAGTACATTTTCACGCTGCTGATAAAGGCATACCTGAGACTGGGCAATTTACAGAAGAAAGAGGTTTAATTGGACTTACAGTTCCACGTGGCTGGGGAATTCACAATCATGGTGGAAGGCAAGGAGGAGCAAGTCGTGTCTTATGTTGATGGCAGCAGGCAAAGAGAGAGCTTGTGCAGGAAAACTCTGCCTTATAAAGCCATCAAATCTTGTGAGATTTATTTACTATCACAAGAACAGCATGGGGAAGACCTGCCCCCATGATTCAATTATTTCCCACTAGGTCCCTTCCACAACACGTGGGAATTATGGGAGTATAATTCAAGATGAGATGTGGGTGGGGACACAAAGTCAAACCTTATCAGTAGTGTTGTTGGAAAAGGGGTCTTGATCCAGACTCCAGGAAAGGGTTCTTGGATCTCACACAGGAAAAAATTCAAGCCAAATTGTAAAGTGCAGTGAGAAAGCTTATTGAAAGCTACTTTGTTACAAAGTAGGCACCCTCAGAAAAGCAAGAGGAGGAATGCAACATCTTTCTTTTAAGATTTTCTTACATAGGGGTGTTGTCTATGTAAAGATTAAGCTGTGAGCAGACAGAATGACACAATTTATTATTCTACTGACTTAAAGAAAACTATCCTTGACATTTTAGTGTGTGAGTACATCAAAGCATAACTGTTTCTACCTTGAAAGCACATATTGCTATTGGTATTGAGACATCTGTATTCTCTGTTGTAGGAGTGTGTCCTTCCTTGCAGGTATCTTCAGGCTGTTTCCTCAACTGTAAACATCTTATGACCATTGGTTGTGACTGGCAAGAGATGTGCCTTGTCTCAAGATGAAGCGGAACTTAAAGTGTTGTTACTCTGGCTCTTCTAGGCTCCTGCTTTCCTAACAGTAGGTACTCAGTAAATGCCAACTGTTCACTGAGAAGTTGCAGAGAATGTGGCCCCCAGTTCCCTCTCTTCACAAGCTGGAGTTTCTCACCATGGCACTACGGAGCAGTGATCGCTCTTATGCCCCAAGGTAAAATAGACAATGAGATTGACAAGAGATTGATGGGTGCTTTGAAACAGCAGTCTCACAAGCAAATGCAGAGCCCAGGCGGGTAGAGTAACTGAGGCAAGTGGCTCAGGTGGGGACTTACGTGAACTGAAGAGGCCACATCTGCCTAAGAGAAGCAAGTGCTGTGCACTGAGCTCTAGCAGAAGATTGTCTTGTGAAGAGTTGTTTCCTCTCTGTCCCACTTCCACCCCAAAAAGCAAATCCTACTTTTTACATAGAATGTCCCTATGTAGCTTTGTCTGAACTACGTAACAAAAACAATGTCCCCAGCCTTGCTTTTCACAATCATAATCATCACTGAGACTTTCCTCCAGGGCCCTAGACAGAGCACACAGTCAAGAGTTGTTCTCTGAAGCTCTGTATGTGGAGGCCAAGAGACTGAGAGAATGGTGGTAGCAGACACAGACTCTCATAAACTGGACTGACAATTAATGTAGCAATAGGAACATGTGTTTATTATATGCAGATTCCAAGGGAGTCCATCAGTTTGTTCCCTGTGGGGAGATTTTACTGATGTCTGAGAAGATTCAAAACCAAGATACATCTACTAAAATGAGAACTGAACTGACAAGAACACCTAGCTGGAAGATGAAATTACAAGAGCTGTTAATCTTGTGTTTCTGGGCACTGGCAAAGCAGTGGCTGAGGCTGATGGAACACTCTCTCTTTGTCTCATTATTACTCACTGAAAAAATTTATGGAAATATGCTAGGTAAAAAAAGAGAGAAGAGTAAGAGTGTAGAAATTTTTCTCTTCTCCAAAAGCATCCAGCTCCACATCTACTTTTGAAACTAGCATGCTTGACCAAAAGCTGTTTGCTTTGTTATTGAGATGTTCTTAACAGAAAAAAAAAATTAAAAAAAAAAAAAGAAAAAAGAAAAGAGATGTTCTTGTAGCCCCACATTGACAAGCTGTGTTTTAGGTGTGCTACATTCACAACTTACTCTTTACAGTATTTGGTACTTATTGTACTTACCGATATAGAGGAGACAGAAAACATCCTCAAGGAGAGCTCATGTTACAATCTAAAAAGGCCTCCCCCTCTTTTCTCTTCCTATTTTTATTCATTTTTATACTTGCTCTTCACTCCAACTAGGCTCATCTCAGCTTGCAAACTTTGCAGACTAGGAATGCTTTTGGAAAGCCTAACTTGGAATGTTTCCTTGACTCAGGTGGTGAATACAGAGTTTGGCCAGCTCTCATCCATAGCAAGAGTTGCCCTAACGAACCCCAAGGAATGCCTCGCAGCACGCTGTCTGCAGTGACGCGCCCAGGAGAAACACTATCCTGTGTGCTAACCTTTAAGGCATAGCCTTTTATTCTCCCTAGTGGAAGTTTTCCCACTGAAATTGTTCCTTGTGAGTTTTATGAAGGACCATGTTTTGGATATAAAAGTTATTTACAGTGAGTAAGGGATTTTTCTTTCTCTGTATCAGGTATGCTTAATTATTTTATCTTTTAAATAGAATCCTTTCTCCCATAAAAATGGAATATATTCCCCAGTCATCAAATTGTCAGTTTATGTGGCTCATAATGATATGGCACTAGGGAGCTTTGAAATTAGTCAGGCAATATGAAGCTATTGAGTTTAAAGCATTTCTAAAAATCCTAAATTGTTTGCCTTTGCTGCATTGATCAGAAAAAAACCTGGTAGTTATTCATAATAAGTTACCCCCGCCAATGTTTCACTTTAATTAATATTTAAGTGAATTCAGTTACATTTGCCTATCATTATTAACTCCATGTAAATAATCTAGAGCAGCACTGTCCATTAGACTCTAAGATGATGAAAATAATCGATGTTTTTTCTGTCTAATATTATAGCCACCAGCCTCAGAGAGTTTTGAGTACTCAAAATGTGGCTAATATGACTGATAAACTGGATATTTAATTTTATTTAAGTTTAATTACTTTATGTAGCCATATGTAGTCAGTGGGTATCATTCTGGGCAATGCAGGGCTACAGCCTTGCTGCCCAAATGCAGTCACTTACAGGAAGCATCATCTTCACCTGGAAACTTGTTAGAAATGCAACTTTCAGGTCCCACCTCAGACTACTAAATCACAATCTGTATTTTCATAAGATCCTACAGCAATGTGTGTGTGCATTAAAATTTGAGATCTAGAAGGGCAGTTCTTAACACTGGCTACACTGGTAACATTCAGTTACCCTAGAGAGTACCTAAGAGCCTTTCAGGGGTTAATGTGTTCAGAATATTTTCAAAATAAAATTAAAAGTCACTGCCTTTTTTGCTGTTTCAGCATTTGCATTGATAGTACAAAAGCAACGGAGGATAAAACTTTTGGTGCTTTAGCATGAATCAAGGTACCGGTACCAAACTATAGAAGTAGTCATTAATTTATTTACTCCCATACACTTACAGAAAAAAAGAGGAGAGGGTGCACTTGCATTTAAAATGTCCTTGATGATATAATAAAATGTACTGATTTTCTTATGCCTTGATCATTTAAAACAAGTTTTTAATATTTTGTGGTTTAGAAACAGTAAGTCTGTATATTAAGATTTTAAAAAATAGTATTTGCCTCTAGAATCTTGGCATCTTTCTACTGCTGCAAGACTTTTCTATATGATTGATGGTGGTATTAACAACTGCATTTAAAAGGCCTGCATAATTCAGGAAATCAATAGCTTTTAAATGACTAATGTCTGAGTAAAAGATCCATTCAAAAAGCAAGATCAGATAATAAATTTTACTGTAACAGTGTGCATGTTTATTGATATGGTTTCAGATTTCTGTGTTGCACATAATCTTAAAGAAACTGCCATTTGTCGAGTTTTGATGTAGTCACAAAACAAAACAAAACAAAAAACCATTATCTGAAAATCTTAAAATACTCCTCTTTTCCAACTATGAGCCTGAATTTTCTTTGCATGGTTCAACCTAAACAATATAGCAGAATACAGAAGCAGCTTATGTCTACCAAGCTGGACTTTAATGTGTAAAAAAAGAAAACCAATGCTATTATTTAACTATTTTTTTGTCTTAGAAATCAGTTACTTTTCATTTAAAATATTATGTATATTAAACATAATGCATTTACTGTTAAAGAAAATTCTATTTAAAAAAATTTTTAATTTTGAGTGTGATAAATATTGATAGAAATCACTCCCATAGACAAAAGCTGTAAGGGATTCTGAGATCAACAAGTTCGAGTGCTGCTGGCTTACAGGACACCTTGATAAGACAGAAGAGAAACCAAACACCGCATGTTCTCACTCATAAGTGGGTGTTGAACGATGAGAACACATGGACACAGGGAGGGGAACATCACACACTAGGATGTGTTGGGGGATGGGGGGCTAAGAGAGGGATAGCAGGGGGTGGGGAGATTGGAGAGGGATAACATTAGGAGAAATACCTAATGTAGGTGATGGGGAGATGGAGGCAGCAAACCACCATGGCATGTGTATACCTATGTAACAATCCTGCAATATCTGCACAGGTACCCCAGAACTTAAAGTGAAAGAAAGGAAAAGAAAAGAGAAAAGAAAAGAAAAGAGAAACAAAGAGGAGAATCGAAGCTGAGAATCACTATTCCCTCTACCCAAAAGCTAGATATTGGCTGCTCCCAATGATTCAGAAGAAAGAAAAACACTAGGCATTCTTAGAAGGGAAAATGTGGAGTATCCTGAGACAGAATTATCCTGAGGGACATTTCTCAGACAGAGGGAGCAAAGAGTTAATAGAAAATAGAAGCGTTCATGGAGCCAGGAGATAATGAAAAGGAAGGCAGTAGTTTGCTTGTAAATTCTTTCTGTATCTGCTGATTGTGAGAAAATTCCTCTAAAATTCAAAAAATGCTTGTCACGAGTGGGTTTCTTGTGGAAATTGGTCATCTAGAATGAAGCAAACAGATATGTGCACTGGTGGAGGGTGGTAGGGGGAATGCTCACTGATTTTAACATATGAAGATCCATTTCTAAAGAATACTAGATACACAACTGATATTGCAAATTACCAGTGGAACATGCCCTCCAAATCACTCACTCTCACACTGCATCATATATATTTATATTCTAAAGAATGGTAGAAATACAACTCATATCGTGTAGTTACCAGTGGAACATGCCAATCGCTTACTTATCCTCTATCATGTCTATTTATTTTCAAGGTTGTGTTTACTAATTTAGGGAATAGATTAGTCTACAGTAATTTTCTGTGGTTACATTTTTAGCTGTAAGTAGTGATGTGTGATTAAAGTTGGTTGGAAGAAGCACCCACAGAGGAGCCTTGCTGGGCAGTCTCACCCCAGCCCACAGAGTGAGGGGAAGTTACCTTGTAAAGATCGAGGATTCACAACCCCTCTTGTCACTTACCAGTTGTTACACCCTTACCACTCTGTGTGATTTCTGTCTCCCAGTTAGGCTAATTAAAAATTATTAACAGGTGGGCAAATTATTTGACGGCAATGTGTAGGTATCCCAGAGTACAAACATTGAAAACTTGGTGATTTACAGGTACACAATCTTAATATCATTCCAAGTGCCTTAGTGAAGATTAAATCCTTGAGTTTTTGTCATTCTTTTGCTCTAAAAACTTCCTACTATTCTCACCTGCTCCTTCCCCGACCCTTAGTGTTGAATTTTCATTGGTTAGAAGATTAAGCAGCAAAAAAAAAAAAAAAAAAATGGACAGGCCTTTAAAAAGTTTCAAAAAAAATCACTTGGAGAATACAGGTAACATCTGATGCCTGAAAGAACAACACTAGCAGGGATTTGAAACTTTGAAGAAAAAGCAAAGTTAATTTAAAAAAAAACTGGAAAAGAACTTGCATAGTATTGTTTATATCCTTATTTCCATAGGGAGGAAAAGAATTACAATTCTGAGCTCAGTTACCTATTTGCCTCTCAGAGTAGCATGTTTACCATTATGCCAAATTAGGTAGCATAAAAAGTGACAGGTTTTGTGAGTCCTATAGCCCAGAACTTCTAGTCTTGGCAGAAAATATAGATAGACAGATAGATTCAATAAACAGATGGATAAGTGGATGATAGATAGATAGATAGATAGATAGATAGATAGATAGATAGATAGATGATAGAAAAATAGACAGACAGACAGACATTAACTCTCTTGTGTATTGTCCAGATATAACATGATATCCTAAGGGGGCACCATGTGCATCACAGGAAGAAAAAGTATCTCACATCAACCACTCCTGCTCTTGTCCCCTCCCATCTCCAGGATCCTTGCTGCTAGTCTGGCCCTAACATGTACCACAATTCTAACAAGGATTCTTGAGAAAATATCTGAATTCATTGGTGTACTACAGGATGGAGTGTGCTATAATGTTATATCAGAAGCCAGAACAATCTGTGAAGTTGAACTTTTGAGCAACCAGTTGTACAACTGGAAAACCTATTCTTTTCTACTGTGATTTGTTTTTTAGTTTATTAATTCATCTGGTTGCAAGCAGCTGAGTTTCATAACTTCCCATAGAGCAAAAAGCAAGTATTTTCTTGCCCCCCAAATACTTAGGATTTCTTTTAAAAAGAAAAAAAAACTAACTTAAAGAAAATAAATGTGTTACATTTTCCTTATCACCTAAGAAGAATGACAGTGTTGGAATTCACATTGCTAGATTATTTTAAAATATTGTCATTTGTCATCATATCTGTTTCATGAGAGTTTATTTTTGCATAATAATTAAGTATACCATAGGGTTAGGGGAGAGCAGATAGTATGTTCACAATCACTCTCCATATACTATGATGACCCTGTACTCACCCAATATTAAGTCAGAGACAAATGGTAGATTGGGAAAATGAGTTGTGCACAATATTTCAAGAGATTAATTTCACAACATGATAAAAGTCTACAAAAAGGGCAAGTAAATTAATTTTAAAAATGAGTAAATCTTATGAATTAAGAATGTACAAGGAGAGAGATCCAAGATGGTCGATCACTAGCAGCTCAGGATTGCAGCTCCCAGTAAAAGTGCAGAGAGCCAGTGGACGCCACACTTACCGATAAATTTTTGCTGCCCACGGACCAGGATATTCCCAGCGGAGGAGCCCCACGGGCCGCCAGCGTGACCCTTTCGGCTGGCGCGACTTGGTTGCCGGCGCCTCGGCTCGGCAGTTCTTGGTGCGGAGTAAACGGGACTGAGTCTCCTTTTGGATGATGTTTGGAGCTTTGTGAAGGCAGAGCAGTCCATCCAGCTGATTGAAAAAGGGACTGAGAAGCCAGACCAGAGACCCCCGGGCAGAAAAACACCACGAACTTCAACGCTGCTGTTTTAGCTAGTGTTGTGGGTCGCCACAGTGAAAATTACATAGATCCCGGAGCTGGGAATTAACAAGTTGGACGTCTACTCAGAGAACTAATCTGAAAGTTGGTAATTACAAAGACGACCGATGGATAAAACCATAAAGATGCCAAGAAGCCACCGTAAAAAAACTGAGAACACTCAAAATCAGAAAGTCTCTCCTTCTACAGAGGATGCTAGTCCCTCATCAGTAATGGAACAAGGCTTGATGGAAAACGAGTGTGAAGGATCATCAGAATTACGCTTCAGAAGGTGGATAATAGAAACTTCTGTGAGCTAAAAGAATATGTTCTAAACCAATGCAAAGAAACTAATAACTTTGAAAAAAGGTCTGACGAAATGCTAACACGAATGGACAATTTAGAGAAGAACATAAACAAATTAATGGAGCTGAAAAACACAATACGAGAAATCCGTGAAGTATGCACAAGTTTTAACAGTCGAATTGATCAAGTAGAAGAAAGGATATTAGAGGTCGAAGACCAACTTAATGAAATGAAACAAGAAGACAAGATCAGAGAAAAAGGCGTAAAAAGGAATGAACAAAATCTCCAAGAAATATGGGACTATGTGAAAAGACCTAATTTACGCTTAATAGGTATACCTGAAAGTGACGAAGAGAATGAATCCAAGTGGGAAAATATTTTTCAGGATATTATCCAGCAAAATTTTCCTAAACTAGTAAGGCATGACAATACTCAACTCCAGGCAATACAGAGAACCCCACAAAGATATTCCTCAAGAAGACCAACCCCAAGACACATAATCGTCAGATTTACTCGGATTGAAATAAAGGAGAAAATACTAAGGGCAGCAAGAGAGAAGGGCCAGGTTACCCATAAAGAGAAGCTTATCAGACTCACAGCAGATCTCTCAGTAGAAACTCTACAAGCTAGAAGAGAGTGGGGGTTAATATTTAACATCCTTAAAGAAAAAAACTTTAAACCCAGAATTATATATCCAGCCAAATGAAGTTTTACATATGAAGGAAAAATAAAATTTTTTGCAAACAAGCAAGAACTCAGAGATTTCATCACCACTAGGCCTGTTTTACAACAACTTCTGAAAGAAGTACTATACACAGAAAGGAACAACCAGCATCAGTTAACCTAAAAACTTACCAAAAAGTAAAGAATATTACAACAATGAAGAATTTACATCAACTAATGAGCAAACAGCTAGTTAGCCTAAATATCATCAATATTAAGACTGAACTTAAATGGATTAAATGCCCCAATCAAAACATACAGTTAGACAAACTGAATACAAAGTTAAAACCCATCAGTACGTTGTATTCAGACCTTTCTTATAGGCAAGGACACACAAAGACTTAACATAAAGGGATGGAGGAAGATCTACCAACCTCATGGAGAGCAAAACAAGCAAACAAACAACAAAAAAAACACAGTTTGAACTCAGACTTGGAACAAGAAATTTTAATAAATATTTACAGAACTTACCACCCCATATCCACAAAACATATATTTTTTTCAACATTATATCATACCTATTCTAAAAGTGATCACATAATAGGAAATCATTTTTAGTAATTGCATAAGCATTTCACAGACTTAAATGAAATCCTGAGCAATAGAGCAAGATTCTCATTCTCTCTCCCTCTTTCTCTTTCTCTTTTTTTCTCAAAAAAAAAAAAAAAATGTTACCCCTTAAAAAAGTCTGGGACCAGATGAATTTACAGCTGAATTCTATTAGACATTCAAAGAAAAATGGGTACTAATCCTATTGACACTATTCCAAAAGATAAATAAACACAAAATCATCCCTAAATCATTCTGTAAAGCCAGTATCACCCTAATACCCAAACTAGGAAAAAATATAAAAACAGAAAACTTCAGAGTAATATATCTGATGCACATTGATGCAAAAATCCTCAATACAATATTAACTAACTGAATCCAACAGCATGTCATAAAGATAATTTGAAATCATCAAGTGGGTTTCATACCATAGATGCAGAGAAGGTTTAACATCCGCAAGTCAATAAATATGATATACAACATAAACAGAATTAAAAACAAAAATCACATAATCATCTTAATAAATGCAGAAAAATCATTTGGCAAAATTCAGCATCACTTTATGACTAAAATCCTCAGAAGAATAAGCATAGAAGGGCTTACCTTAAGGTAATAAAAGTCATCTATGACAAACTCACAGCCAACATAATACTGAATGAAGAAAAGTTGAAAGCATTCCCCCTGAGAACTGGAACAAGACAAGGATGCCCACTTTCACCATCTCTATTCCACATAGTACTGGAAATCCTAGCTAGAGCAGACAAGAGAGAGAAATAAAAGGCATCCAAATCAGTAAAGAGAAAGTCAAACTGTCACTGTTTGCTGATGGCATAATTGCATACGTAGAAAACCCTAATGACTCATCCAAAAAGCTCCTAGAACTGGTAAGTAAATTCAGCATAGTTTCAGGATACAAAATTAATGCACACAAATCAGTAGCCCTGCTATACACCAACAGCAATGAAGCTGAGAATCAAATCAAGAACTCACCCCGTTTTATTGCAAAAGAAATAAAATACTTAGGAAATAGTTAACTAAGAAAGGAAAAGAGCTCTACAAGGAAAGCTACAAAACAGGGCTGAAAGAAATTATAGACAACATAAACAAATAGAAACACATCCCATGAGTAGAATCAATATTGGGAAAATGACCATACTGCAAAAGGCAATCTACAAATTCCATGCAATTACCATCAAAATACCACCATCATTCTTCGCATAACTAGAAAAAAAAATTGTAAAATTTGTATGAAAAAAAAATCTGAAATCATCATATTACCCAACTTCAATCTATACTATAAGGCCATAGTCACCAAAACAGCCTGATACTGGTATAAAAATAGGCATATAGACCAATGGAACAGAATAGAGAACACAGAAATAAAGCCAAATACTTACAGTAAGTGGATCTTTGACAAAGCAAACAAAAATATAAAGTGGAGAAAGGACACCCTTTGCAACAAATGTGCTGGGATAATTGGCTAGCCACATGTAGAAGAATGAAACTGGATCTTCATCTCTCACCTTATACAAAAATCAACTCAAGATGGATCAAAGACTTAAATCTAAGACCTGAACCCATAAAAATTCTAGAAGATAACATTGGAAAAACCCTTCTAGACATTGGCTTAGGCAAAAACTTCATGACCAAATACCCAAAAGTAAATGCAATGGAAACAAAGATAAATAGATGGAACTTAATTAAACTAAAAAGCTTCTGCACAGCAAAAGAAATAATCAGCAGAGTAAATAGACAACCCACAGAGTGAGGGAAAATCTTCACAAACTATACATCCAACAGAGGACTAGTATCCAGAATCTACAAGGAACTCAAATCAGCGAGACAAAAACAAACAATCCCATTGAAAACCAGGCCCAAGACATGAAGAGAGAATTCTCAAAAGAAGATATAAAAATGGCCAACAAACATGAAAAAATGCTCAACATCACTAATTATCAGGGAAAAACAAATCAAAACCATAATGTGATACCACCTTACTCCTGCAGGAATGGCCATAATAAAAAATTCAAAAAATAATAGATGCTGGCAAAAATGTGATCAAAAAGGAACACTTTTACACTGTTGGTGGGAATGTAAACTAGCACAACCACTATGGAAAATAGTGTGGAGATTCCTTAAAGAACTGAAAATAGACCTACCATTTGATCCAGTAATCCCATTACTGAGTATCCATCCAGAGGAAAAAAAGTCATTATACAAAAAAGATACTTGCACACTCATGTTTATAGCAACACAATTTGCAGTTGCAAAAATATGGAACCATCCCAAATGCCCATCAATCAATGAGTGGATAAAGAAAATGTAGTGTTATATACGTATATACACATATCCCAAGGAATACTACTCAATAAAAAGGAACAAAATAATGGCATTTGCAGCAACCTGGATGAAATTGGAGAGCATCATTCCAAGTTAAGTAACTCAGGAATGGAAATCCAAACATCATATGGTCTCACTCATAAGTGGGAGCTAAGTTATGTGGATGCAAAGGCATAAGAATGATTTAATGGACTTTGGGAACTCCAGGATGATAGGAGCGGGCTGAGGGATAAAAGTCTACACATTGGGTACAGCATACATCGCTCAGGTGATTGGTGCACCAAAATCTCAGAAATCACCACTTAAGAACTTATTCATGTAACCAAACACCACCTGTTTTCCAAAAACCTATTGAAATAAAATAAATAAACAATAATAAAAGAAAAAAGAGGGAGCGAAATAGGTACTGTCGAATATGGAATAGCTAAGTAAGGAGGGCAAACTTGATGCCTCCACCCTGCCATCTAGTGGTAAGAGGTCCCTCTAGCACGGAAGTCCCTGGCACTTGGTGGTGGTCTAGGGGTTGGGGGCCCTTGCACTAGAGGTTCCATGGCCTGTTAGGAACCTGACCAGACAGCAGGAAGTGAGCAGCAGGCCAGCAAGCATTACCGCCTGAGCTCTGTCTCCTGTCAGATCAGTGGCGACATTAGATTCTCATAGAAGCATAAACCCTATTGTCAACTGCACATGTGAGGGATCTAGGTTGTATACTCCTTATGAGATTCTAATACCTCCTGATGATCTAAAGTGGAACAGTTTCATACCCAAACCAACCCACCCTAGCCCACTCCCTGTCCGTGGAAGAATTGTCTTCCAGGAAACTGATCCCTGGTGCCAAAAAGGTTGGAGACCACTGCTGTAGCAGGTTATTCAGCTGCTCTATACCTGACTTCTATTCATTTCACAAAAGGCTTTCCCACTCACGACCTTTCTTAATTCTTGAGGGAGAGCTGTGAGACAGATTGCTTTCTCTCTGTTTTACAGATAAGGAAACTGAGGCCAAAACAAATTAAATGATTGGCACATGGTCGAATGGCTCTGAAAGGAGAGAGCTAGGACATATTCAGTATTCCATACAGTGGTGCATGTACTGAGAAGTTCAGGGTGGTGACGGCTCTTCCACTCATCCCAGGACAGATAAAGTAAATATAGAGAAATCTTCACATGGCAACTAAAGGATGCACCCGCCCATATCCTTCATATGCAAAACAAATTTCAATAACAGTAATAAATAAAACAATGATGGTAAAAAACCTAGAGAAAAAATGGTGCAACTGTCACCTCAGTGATAGCTAGAAGCAAGGAAAACAAAGTTTAGGAGCTAAAAATAACCTTAGAAAATTACTAACTCAACTACTTTCTAACTAACTTTCTACCACTTTTTACTAACTTACTAACTTTATAGTAGAAGAAAATACAAGCAAAAATTTCCAAGTGGCTTTGCCTGGTTCCAAAGTGAGTTAGAGTGAGTTAATGTGAGAACCAAAGTCTGTCTCCTCTGCTTGTTCTTGTTTGAGCGGGTTTTGTTTGTTTGTTTTGAGACAGGGTCTTGCTCTTTCAGCCAGGCTGGAGTTGCAGTGGTTCAATCTCGGCTCACCACAGCCTCAGCTCCAGCAATTCTTCTGCCTCAGCCTCCTGAGTATCTGGGGTGACAGGCTTGCACCACCACATCTGGTTATTTTATTATTATTATTATTTGTAGAAACAAGGTCTCAATATGTTGCCCATGCTGGTCCTGAACTCCTGAGCCCAAGTGACCCTCCTGCCTTAGCCTCCTAAAATGCTGGGATTAGAGGTGTGAGCCACCGAGACTGGTAGAGTTTCCTGACAACAGGAATCAATTATTTGTATTTAAATATTTCCAGAGAGAGGAACAAGGGAGAACAAGAGACGAAAGTAGGAGAGTAAGACACTAAAACCAATTTCGCACAATTTTTATTCTTGTATCATTTTTTATGACATAATAAATAAGACCATGCATTAGTCTGTTCTCATGCCACTATAAAGAACTGCCTGAGATTGGGTGATCTATAAAGGACAGAGGTCCAATTTGCTCACAGTTCAGCATGGCTGGGGAGGTCCCAGGAATCTTACAAACATGGTGGAAGGCAAAGGGGAAGAAACATACCTTCTTCACAAGGTGACAGGCATGAGAAAAATGCAAGAATAACTACTGAACACTTAAAAAACCATGAGATCTCATGCATTCACTATCATGAGAACAGCATGAGGGACCACCCCCATGATTCAACCATCTCCACCTCGTCTCTCCCTTGACATGTGGGGATTATGGGAATTATGGGGACTACAATTAAAGATGATATTTGGGTGGGGACACAAAGCCTAACCATATCATTCTGCCCCTGGCCCCTCTCAAATCCCATGTCCCTTTCACATTTCAAAACCAATCATGCCTTCCCAAGAGTACCCCAAAGTCTGCATTTTTTTCTAGCATTAACCCAAAAGTCCAAGTCCAAAGTCTCATCTGAGAAAAGGCAAGTCCCTTCTGCCTATAGGCCTGTAAAATCAAAAGCAAATTAGTTATTTCCTAGAGTCAGGATACAAGCATTGGGTAAATACACCCAATTCAAATGGAAGAAACTGGCCAAAACAAAGGGGCTACAGGCCTAATACAACTCTGAAATCCAGTGAGGTAGTCATTAAATCTTAAAACTCTGAAATGATCTTCTTTGGTTCCACATCTTGCATCCAGCTCATGGTGATGCCAGAGGTGGGTTCCCATGGCCTTGGGAGCTCTGCCCCTGTGGTTTTGCAGGATACAACCCCTGTCTTAGCTGCTTTCATAGGCTGGCATTGGAGTCTGTGGCTTTTCTGGGTGTACAATACAAGCTGTCAGTGGATCCACCTTCTGGGGTCTAGAGGGTGATGGCTCTCCTCCCACAGCTTCACCAGGCAGTTTCCCAGTGGGGACCCTGTATGGGGGCCCCCACCCCACATCTTTCTTCTGACTTCTCTAGCAGAGATTCTCCAGGAAACCTCCACCCTTGCAGCAAACTTCTGCCTGGACATCCAGGCCTTTCCATACATTCTCTGAAACCTAGGCAGAGGACAAACCTAAACTCTTGCCTTCTGTGCACCCACAGGCCCAACGCCAGTTGGAAGCCACCAAGGCTTGGAGCTTGCACCCTCCGAAGCAACAACCTGAGTTGTATGTTGGCCCCTCCTAGCCATGGCTGGGATGCAGGGCACCAAGTCCTGAGACTGCACCAAGCAGCAAGGCCCTAAACCTGGTCCAGGAAACCATTTCTCTCTCCTAGGCCTCCAGACCTGTGGTGGGAGAAGCTACCATAAAGACCCCTAATATGCCCTGGATACATTTTTCTCATTATCTTGTTGATTAACATTAACTCCTGTTACTTATGCAAATTTCTGCAGCTGGCTTGAATTTCCCCTCAGAAAATGGGCTTTGCATTTCTATCACATTGTCAAGCTGCAAATTTTCTAAACTTCTATGCTTTGCCTCCCTTTTAAACATAAAGTCTAATTCCAAATCATACCTTTGTGGATGCATAAAACTGAATGCTTTTAAGAGCACCCACATCACTTCTTGAATGCTTTGCTGCTTAGAAATTTCTCCCACTCTTACTCTAAATAATCTCTCTCAACTTCAAAGTTCCACAGAGCTCTAAGGCAGAGAGAAAATGCCTCTATTCTCTTTGCTAAAGCATAGCAAGAGTCACTTTTATTCCAGTTCCCAACAAGTTCCTCATCCTCATCTGAGACCACCTCAACCTGGGTTTCATTGCTCATATCACTATTAGCATTTTGGTCAAAGCCATTCAACAAGTCTCTAGAAAGTTCCAAACTTTCTCACATCTTCCTGTCTTCTTCTGAGTCCTCCAAAATGTTCCAGCCTCTTTCTGTCACCCAGTTCAAAAGTCACTTCCACATTTTCAGGTATCTTTATAGCAGTACCCCACTCTCTACAGTACACATTTACTGAATTAGTTCATTTTCCTACTGCTATAAAGAACTGCCTGAAACTGGATAATTTATAAAGAAAAAAGATTTAATTGACTCACAGTTTCACATAGCTAGGGGGAGGGGGGGTGCCCAGGAAACTTACAATCATGACCAAAGGCAAAAAGAAAGAAAGGCATCTTCTTCACAAGGCAGCAGGACAAAGCATGAACATGCCGGAGGAATTACCAAATACTTATAAAACCATCAGAGCTCATGAGAACTCAATCACTATCAAGAGAACAACATGGAGGAAACCAACCCCATGATTTAACCACCTCTGCCTAGTCTCTCCCTTGACATGTGGGGATTATAGGGATTGTGGGGATTATAATTCAAGATGATATCTGGGTGGGCACACAAAGTCTAACGACATCAGACCATAAATAGAGTGAACTGAAACACATTTGCAAAGATGGAATTTCAATTTTAAGATATATTATCCAAGCTGTGGCCAAGGTTTCCTCTTTCTAACACTTAAACTTGAGAATATCTGCAATCATGTTTATTACAATGTAATTACAATTGGAAAAGTTTGGAAACAGTTCATTTACCCAAAAATAAGGAATTAGCTATACGAATTATACTAAATCTCTTTCATGAAAAAATATACAGTTATTTAAATCATGTTCTATAAAAATATTTATAGACAAAGATAATTGTCTACAATATAGCATTAATGAAAAATGGAATATAAAAATTAACTACATAGGGTGAAATTCCAATTTTGTATTT
Organism: Plecturocebus donacophilus; assembly: GCA_004027715.1. Classification (NCBI taxonomy): domain Eukaryota; kingdom Metazoa; phylum Chordata; class Mammalia; order Primates; family Pitheciidae; genus Plecturocebus; species Plecturocebus donacophilus. The sequence continues at coordinate 74,161 of PVKP010004257.1, read as the reverse complement.
AAAAGTAGATATGAAGAGAATAAGCCAAATATTTATGTTTGTAATAACTCATGATAGAGAGTTATTACCACTGACAAAAGATACTACAAGTATTTTAAATTTTTTTCTTTATACTACTTTGTATTTTCTAGGTTTTTCTAAAATGTACGTTTATCGATTCTATTAATAGTCTCGCAAATAATAAACTGTAAATTTAAACTATTGTATGATAATATCCAGTGTTGTCAAGAACATATAGAGATGGACACGTGCTCTGTTAAGTGCACATAGTATACTAAAATTGCATTTTAGAAATACAGTTTCACAGTATGACCCAAAATTTGGCTAGCACTCTCCTACAAAGTTATCCTAAGAATATTTAAGAGACATGTGCAAGAATTCAGAACATTTGGATCTAAGAAAATAATAAGATGCATTACATATTTCATAATAATCCCAGCAGAGTCTGGTCAGGAACCCATAATCAAATATCTTAATATTTCTCTAACAAATATATGAAGTGTAAAACTAAGCAGGATGAGTAAAGACCGTAAATAACTTTCAATGAGTTCTAGTCAGGTGGTGACACAAAATGAATTTTTATCAAACACTGGAAAATATATGTGGTTTACATAGTTTTGGGGATGTCAGAATTATAGAAAAGAGAATGCAGACATCTGCATCAAGAGATGTTCATCAGAGCATTGTTTATTATGCAATCAAATGTGTATTAATAATGGATTAGCTGGGAGTGGTGGCTCATGCCTGTAAATCTAGCACTTTGGGAGGCTAAGGCAAGAGAATTACTTGAGTCCAGGAGTTTGAGACCAGCCTGGGCAATGTGACAAAACCCTGTCTCAAAAAAAAAAAAAAAAAAAAAGTTAGCTGGGTGTGGTAGTGCACACTTGTAGTCCCAGCTACTTGAGAGGCTGACGTGGGAGGATCACTTGAGCCAGGGAAGCGGAGGTTGCAGTGAGCCGAGACTGTGCCACTGCATTCCAGTTGGGTGGCAGAGTGAGACTCTGTCTCTAAAAATAATAATAATAATAGATTAGTTTAAAAGAAACTATAGTAATAGTAATACAATGAATAATATTCATCCATTGAAAGGATGATATCAATCAGTATTCATTTAAGTAGAATGACCTTCATAACATATTATCAAGTAAAAAAGTAAGTTGCAAAACGGCATTATCAAGAATTTTTGCTTCTTGATTAATAAAGTAGACATACTTTCTCCTGTTCCTTTTATAAAGTACAACTTAGAACCTTGAACATTATAAATAAAAGAAATGTAAGAACTCTGAAACGTGGGAAGAAGTCAGACTGCCTGGGGACATCAGGACCCAAAAAATGATAAAGTGCTGAATTTGCTGGATTTGCTTTTTGCTTCATCCCAGAACATAATATCCTATAAAAAGATAACTGCTTTCCTCCAGGATAATACCACAGAAAAACTCTGTCCTTACTCCTGTTCATGCCAGCACAGAGTGAGCGAGGAGCCTCAACTTGTAGCCTTCGGAGGCTGTAAAGAAGTGTTCCAACACCCCACCAGATAGTAGAGAGAAAGCCAAATAAGGAGGTGGGACTTTCATCTTCACTGGCTGGTAATGAGACCCACTTAATGCGATGATAGTACGTACCATGTGGGAAACCTACTTCCATTCCCATCCAGCAGTCATGAGGCACTCATTACCCTCTCCCCATGGTGGTGTCGAAGGGTGCCCAGTGAGAGTTCAGACATTGACAACCGGTCATTCAGCAGCAAGGAGTCCACCCCAATCAAGGAGTGAGCAGAGACCACAGTGTAGCTACAACTCCTACTCCTGTCCAGCAGGCAGAAGAGCACTACCATTTGTTGGGTATCAACAGAGGCCAAGTGGGGAAACTGAACTTCTATTTCCATATGTGTGAAGTCATAATGAGGTGGCAGCACCCTTCTCCTGCCAGAGTATTATCCAAAAAAGTCAATTAAAACAGAAGGTAACAATTAGATACTGTGCCTCACAACATAATACAGAAATGTCTAGGTTTCAATAAAAAATTACTCATTACATGAGGAACTGGGAAAATCTCAACCTAAATGAAAGGACAATTGATAGATGCCAATATCAGGATGGCAGGGAAGCTACAATTGTCTGACAAAGTTCCAAAAGGAGAGAAGAAAAAAGGTAGGGCTGAAATAGTACTTGAAGAAATAATGACTGGAAATTTTCAAATTTAGCCAGAAATGTGAAACTATAGATTTAAGAAGCTGAGTGAATCTCAAACAGGACAAACCCAAGAAAATCCACACCAAGACACATCTGAAATCTAAACACAAAGAAAAAAATCTGCAAAGCAGTGAGAGAGAAATGGCTGCTTATATATAGGAACAAACAAAAAAAAAAACTCACGTAGAATGACAGTGGATTTCTCATCAGACACCATGAAGAGCAGAAGGAAGGAGCACAATACTTCTCAAAAGCTGAGAGAAAAGAACTGGCAAATGAATCACACCCAACAAAAATATGCATCAGAAATGAAAAGGAAATCAATATATCATCAAATGAAGGGAAAGTAAGAGCATTTGTCCCTACCAGACTTATCCTAAAAGAATAGCTAAAGGAAGAGTGCACTAAACATAAAGGAAATGCTAAAAGGGGAAACCTTGGAACATCCGAAAGGAAGAACAAACACAGTAAGCAAAAATATGACCAAATACAACAATCTCTGCTTCTCTTTGACTGAAGCAAAAATTATAACACTATTTGATATGTTTCTAAACATATGTAGAGAAAATATTTAATGCAATTGTATTATAAATGAAAGAAGAGAAAGGGACATAAATGGACATAAGTTTACTATACTTCATTGAAGCTCATAAAAACACCAGTAGGTTATGCTTTTATATGATATAATACTTAGAGCAGCCACTAAAAAGCTATACAAAGAGAAACACTGAAAAACACTATGGATAAATAAAAATGAAATTGAATAAAACCTTTCAGTATCACACAGAAGACAGAGAGAGTAAAAGAAAAAAAGAAAGAAAGAAAAAACCAGGAATCACACAAAAAACAAAAAAAAAATGACAGAATTAAGCCCTGACAGATTAATAATTACATTAATATCAATGGTCTAAATATATCAACTAAAAGGCATTGATTGAATTAAATGTTCTTCATAAGAAACTCATTTCAAATGTAATGATATAGGCAGGTTTAAAGTAAAAGAATAGAAAAATGTATTTTATGCAAACATCAATCAAAGTAAAGCAAGAGGCTCTGTATTAGTATTAAATAAAGTAGACTTCAGAGCCAACAGATTCCCAGAGCGACAGAGGGGAATTATATAATAATAAAAAGGTAAATCCACCAAGATGACATAAGAATCTTAAGTATCAATGCACCAAATAGCATAGTTGCAAAGTCTGTGAAGCAAAAGCTGATAGAAAAAGGAAGCACAGATAAATCCACAATTACAGCTGGAAACCTCATCATTCCACTATATATATATTTATATATATTTATATATATATATATATATATATAAATCAGCCAGGTGTAGTGGTGGAGTCCTGTAATCCCAGCTACTCAGGAGGCTGTGGTGGGAGGATGGCTTGTGCCCTGGAGGTTGAAGCTGCATGGAGCATGAGCATGCCCCTGTATTCCAACCTGGGTGATAGAGCAAGAATCTGCCTCAAAAACAAACAAGCAAACAAAACTGGAGAAAAAATTAGCAAGGATATAGAACTCAACAACACCATAAAACCATCAAAATATAATTGGCATTATCCATGTCCCTGCAAAGGACAGAAACTCATCCTTTTTTATGGCTGCATAGTATTCCATGGTGTGTATGTGCCACATTTTCTTTATCCAGTCTATCATTGATGGGAATTTGGGTTGGTTCCAAGTGTTTGCTATTGTGAACAGTGCCTCAGTGAACATATGTGTGCATGTGTCTTTATAATAGAATGATGTATAATCCTTTGGGCATATACCCAAATGGGATTGCTGGGTCAAATAATATTTATATTTTTAGATCTTTGAGGAATAGCCACACTGTCTTCCACATGGTTGAATTACTTTACACACCCACCAACAGTGTAAAAGCATTCCTATTTCTCCACGTCCTCTCCAGCATCTGTCTCCTGATTTTTTAATAATCACCATTCTAACTGGCATGAGGTGGTATCTCAATGTGTGTTTGATTTGCATTTCTCTAATGACCAGTGATGATGAGGTTTTTTTCATATGTTTGTTGGCTTCATAAATGTCTTCTTTTGACAAGTGTCTGTTCATATCCTTTGTCCACTTTTTGACAGGGTTGTTTATTTTTTTCTTGTAAATTTGTTTGAGTTCTCCATAAATTCTGGATATTAGCCCTTTATCAGATAGGTAGACTGAAAAAATTTTTCCCATTCTGTTGGCTGCAGGTTCACTCTATTGATAGTTTCTTCTGCTGTGCAGAAGCTCTTAAGTTTAATTAGATTCCATTTGCCTATTTTGGCTTTTGTTGCCATTGCTTTTGCCAGAAGAGAATGGGAGCCGATATTCAACATTCTAAAAGAAAAGAATTTTCAACCCAGAATTTTGTATCTAGGCAAACTAAGCTTCAAAAGCAAAGGAGAAATAAAATCCTTTACAGGCAAGCAACTGCTGAGAGTTTCATCACCACCAGGCCTGCCCTACAAGAGGTCCTGAAGGAAGAAGCACTAAACTTGAAGAAACAACCAGTACCAGCCACTGCAAAAACATACCAAACTGTAAAGAACATCAACTTTATGAACAAACTGCATCAACTAACGGGCAAAACAACCAGCTAGCATCAAAATGGCAGGATCAAATTCATACATAACAATATTAACCTTAAATGTAAATGGGCTAAATGCCCCAATCAAAAGACTAAGACTGGCAAAGTGGATAAAAAGTCAAGACCCATCAGTGTGCTGTATCCAGAAAACCCATCTCACATGCAAGGACACACACAGGCTCAAAATAAAGGGATGGAGGGAGATTTACCAAGCAAATGGAGAGCAAAAAAAAAAAGCAGGGGTGCAATCCTAGTCTGATAAAACAGGCTTTAAACCAACAAAGATAAAAAGGGACAAACAAGGGCATTACATAATGGTAAGGGATTGATGCAACAAGAAGAGCTAACTATCCTAAATATATACGCACCCAATACAGGAGCACTCAGTTACATAAAGTAAGTTCTTAATGACCTACAAAGAGACTTAGACTCCCACACAATAATAGTGGGAGACTTTAACACCCCACTGTCAATACTAGACAGATCAATGAGACAGAAAATTAACAAGGATATCCAGGACTTCAACTCAGATCTAAACCAAGTGGACCTATTAGACATCTACAGAACTCTGCACCCCAAAACCACAGAATATACATTCTTCTCAGCACCACATCGTACTTATTCTAAAACTGACCACATGATTGAAAGTAAAACACTCCTCAGCAAATGCAAAAGAATGGAAATCATAACAAACATTCTTTCAAACCACAGTGCAATCAAATTAGAACTCAGGATTAAGAGATCCACTCAAAAAAGAGACAGTGTTTAAAAATAAAGAGAAAGAAAACTATAGACCAATATTTCTTGTCAATATAGACAGGAAATTCTTAACAAAATGTTAGTAAATGGAAGTAAACAATCTATAAAATGATTAAACACCATATTCAAATGAAGTTTATTTCAGAAATGCAAGGCTGGTTAAGTGGTTGAGAGTCAATCAATATAATCTACCATATGAACAGACTGAAGAAGAAAAATCACATCAGTTAATTCTGAAGTATTTAGCAAAGTTTAACACCAAATTATCATTTTTTAACTCTTATAAATACTGAAATACAGGATAATTTCCCTAACTTGATTTTTTAAAATCTACCAAATTCTACAGCTAACATGATACTTAATGGTGAAAAACTGAATTATTTACCACCAGACCAAGAGCAAGACAAGGATTTCTGCTCTCAGCATCCTTATCCAATATAGTGATGGAAGTTTTAGTCAATGCACTAAAACAAGAAAAATTAAAAAAAAAGCCATGCAAATTGGAAGGAAGATGTAATGTAAAATAGTATAATCACTCTGGAAAATGGTTTGACAGTTTTTTAAAAATCTAACCATGCAATTACTGTAAGACCTAGCAACTGCACTCCTTGGTATTTATTCCTGGTATTTATTCCAGAGAAATTGAGATTTATGATTATAAAGACACCTATATACAAATGTTTGTGGCAAAATTATTAGCATTAGCCAAAAACTGGAAACAACCCAGTCCTTCAACAAGTGACTGATTATAGAAACTATGGTACCTCCATGTCACTGATGAACAATAAAAAGGAATAAACTGTTGATACACATAAGAACAATCTGGACAAATCTCTAGAGAATTATTCCCAGTGAAAAAGTCCATCCCAAAGGTTATGTACTGTATTTTCCATTCATATACCATTCTTGAAATGATAAAATCATAGAAATAGCAAACATATTAGAGTTACCAGGAGGGGTATGAGGTGGGAGGGAAGGGGATCTGTAAAAGGGCAGCACGAGGGATGTCTGTGAAGAAATAAATGCTCTGTAGCTTGACTATCAGTGTCAATATCATAGTTGGTATATTTACAAGATTTTGCCATTGAGATAAACAAGAAAAAGTTAATATGCAATCTCTCTGAGTACTTTTCCCAATTACACATGTATCTATAATTATATCCAAAAAAATAATTAAGAATGATTTTTAAGTGTAGTCATATACTTTTTATGGAAAATTAAATACATCTGCATACCCATATGTATAATGTAGTGGTCCAGATTATACTCACCAAGCTGTTGACAGTAATTGTCCTTGAGTGTGGTATTTCAAGAGATTTTACTATTTGCTTTTTAAAATTTTTAAATGTTATATGAGTAATGTGCATAATGCATAAACATATTTTTATTGTAAAATAATATAAGTGGAAATTAAAAGCAAATATTCTGCCAGATAAAATCTCCTTCCAAGGATAATAATTATTAGCCTTTTGGTTTATATCCTTTCAGACACAATTCTGTAATTGCATACAATTTTGTATTATGTATTTGTGAATATATATATATATTTTCAGGATCATTTACAATAAATAGAATTATAGCTACCCTTCATAACTTCTTTTCCTCAAAAATATGACTTGATAATATTTCTATGTGTGCAAATACTTGTAACTACTTAATTTTTTTAATCAGAGCATAGTTGTTCATAATTAATCTAATTCATTCCTATGAGTTTAGATTATTTTCTATTTTTGACTGCTATAAATAATGCCACATATGCATTCTTGCAAATCATTTTGCAGATAGAGAAACACTTCTGTAGAACTGATTTTTAGAGATGAAATTTCTAGGGCAAAGGGTTTAATCATTTCAAAACTTGAAAGAAGCTACCAAATTGTCCACTTAAAAAGTAGACAAAAATATATACCTTCCAACTGTGTATAAGAATATCTGTTTCAAAACATATTAACACATAATATTACAATCCAATTTTTATTTGAATTTTAAAACTTTTAATGATGAAACTTAAAGATAAACTACATTAAGATATTTGTTCATCCCCAACAAGACAAAAAAATTATTGGCTTCTAAACTTCCCTCCTACCCTACTCAAATCACCCCATCATCTGCCAATGCCCATATTAGAATCATCTGTAGTTTTAACTTTCAGATTGTTTCTACTTTTTAATATATTTATCAATTACTTAGACTTAACAATTAGTGTTGCTAGCATCTTTGATCTGTGTTTTTACTTGTGTCCTTTGCCATTTACTTTACTTCTTTTTGCTTTTACTAGGATTCTCTCAAATAGGGAGGGGCAATGAGTGGAATTGTCTTTGACACATCCAAAAATATCCTTAGTCTTCACTCTTGAATTCTACTTTGGCTGGGAATAGAATTCAAAGTTTATAATAATTTTGTCTCAGAATTCTGTAGACATTATTCCATTGTTTACTGTAGTCGGTATTGCTTAAAAAAGTTTAATAGTAATCTGATTTTCATTTGTTTGCATGTAAATGTTGTTTATGTATGAAAGCTTTTGGACATTTCTCTTTATCCTCGGAGATTTGAAATTTCACTGATGTCTAGCTGTGGCTCTCTTTCTATACTTCCTGTTTAATACCACATGGTCTTCAAAACCTGGAGACTTATTGATTTCTTGAGCTCTAGTAAATGTTATTTTCTCATTTAATTGATCATTTTCTCCCATTTGTTTTCTCCTTACCTTCCCAGGGCATTTCTATTTAATAGTTATGGATATTCAGGATCTGCATTTTATTTAACTTTTTTTTCTCATACTTTCTATAGTAGGCAGAATAAAGCCCAGCCCTTGCCCCCAGTATAGTCACATACCACTATCCAGAGACTGTAAATATGTTAACCTTACACAATAAAAGAGATTTTGCAGCTGTCACTAAGTTAAGGATCTTGAGATGGGATAATTATCCAGGATTATCTGGGTAGACCCAATGTAATCAAAATGATTCTTATGAGAAGGAAATAGGGGTATCAGAGTCAAAGGATATGTGACAACAGAAGCAGAGATCAGAGAGAAAAAGGAGAAAAAGACTGGAAGCTGCTTCACTGCTGGATTCGAAGACAGAGGAAAGGGCCACAGGCCAAGGAATGCAGCTGGCCTCCAGAAGCTGGAAGAGGAGAAAAAAGATTCTCTTCCAGAGTCTCCAGAAGGAACAGAGCCCTGCTAACACCTTGACTGTAAGATTCTGACCTCTAAAACGATAAGATAATAAATTTGGGTTGTTTTAAGCCAGGAAATTTGTGATAATTTGTTACAGCAGCAATACGAAACTAATATAATTTCTAATTAACTCTTTATAATTTTGCATTGATTCCTATGTGAACGACTCACTTCATCTTTCAGTATACTAATTTGATTTTTGGCTCTGTCCTTTCAGCTATTCAGCCTATCATTTGAAATGTCTTATAATGGTTACTTACAAAAACTCCAGCTACATTTTCCTCCCTTTAAGGGACTGGTTTTATGTATGTATGTATGTATTTGAGACAGGTTCTCACTCTGTGGACTAGGCTGAAGTGCAGTGGCATGATATCACAGCTCACTGCAGCATCAATCTCCCTGGTTCAAGCAATCTTCCTCCCTCAGTCTCCTGACCGGTGGTGACTGCAGGTACATGCCACCATGCCAAGCATTTCTAGTTTTTTGTAGAGATAGGGTCTCACTGTGTTCAGGCTGACTGTTTGTCTTTTAGGAATGCAATATCCATTGAAATCTGAGAATATCAATTATGTCTATTATAAATTTTCTTATTCTTCCATTAGCTCCACTTCCTCAATATTAGCCTTTCTGTTTTGGGCAGCTCTTCCCTTAAATACATGGTGATTCTTGATTGTTTGCTTAGTTATATTTGAGAATCTTATTCATCTGAGTGATAGTTTTGGTAACTCTAACCTGTTTCTGATGATTGTAGGAGAAAATCAATAAAAACAAAATTTGCAGAATGGCTATAGCTTACCATTCAAGTCTAGGAAATCCTTTCCACAGATCATGAGGTAATAACAAAAAAGACCAGCACAGCATGAGTACTAACAATCAAAACAGATGCTAGCCGATATGCCATTCTTGCTGAAAAATCATGAGGTGCCTGGCTCCTTCCTTTTCGGGAAGTTATACACATAACTTTGGGCAAATGCTAGCGTTTTCCTTTTTATTTATTTATTTATTGTAGTGGAGTGTGTGTGTGTGTGTGTGTGTGTGTGTGTGTGTGTGTGTGTGTGTCTTTGGGTCTTCCTCTCCTGTTCTTGTAGGCATCTGGAGGTATTTTAGTATTTGCTTCTGTTTGGTGTCTTATTCTAAACCTATAGGTGAAAGTAAAGATATATAAATTTAAGCTCTTAGCTTATAAAATTGGATTTGCTGCATCCTGCCCAAAATAGTTTATGTAAATAGTTTTTTATTAAAAAACATTTATATAACATAGAGCTGTATACTGAAGATTTACCATTGTTCCCAATTTCAAAAGAGAATCCCTAGCAGCTCAAGAGGTAACTTCTCTGGCCCAACAGATTCAAGGAGAAACAGCAGCGTGGAAGAGGCCCTTGACAAAACATAGGTGACAGAAACATATTCAGATATATTCTACAAAGTCACTTTTAAAAAGAGTCTGATGTCAACTTTAAATATAAAGATCTCACTAATAAGTTCTAAAATAAAAAATAATCTTTTGCTCTACAATAATGCAGAAGGAATGTATCACTAATATGTAACAAGTCACAGTGTCTGATTTGAGACAAGTCTCAAAAGTCCAGAATCATAGAACTAGAAGGAACATTAAAGTCAACCAATTTGACACTCTTCTTTTACAAACGAAGAAACAAAATCTATTAGCATTTAAGTGATTTTCCAAAGTTGCAAAGTCTTTGTCTATAGAATGAGAATGGATATTCCTAAACCACTGTACTTCTCAATGATAAACTGTTTAGTTCTCTTTAGTCTTGCATAAATTAGATATTTGATGGCACCACCAAAGCAATTTATTTTACTTACAGTGAATTATTTAATTAGCTACTGTATTCTAAAAACACACAGAAGTTTTGTTACACATTCTATCTTCCAAAATTAATGACCAGCCTTTCTAACCTATTTTACTAAGTTATAAAAAGAAAGCATCATTTTATAGAAAATACAGCATAATTACAACTTCTTTCAAAACTGGTTCTCTTCAAATAAAATCTTAAAGCAATAAGAAGAAAGTGAACTTTGCAATGTGGGCTGCAGTATTTTACATAAAAAAAACTTCAGTTTCATGCAGCAGAGAAGAAAAATGAGGCCTGCAGAGGCTGCAGTCCAATCCTCTTATGCTAATGAGCTGGGTGACCTTGAGGGAGTCATGGAGCTGCACTAGGTTTGCCTTCTCTGAAATTAATTCTCAGATTTCATTTGTATTATTACCTAATTTCCTCCCTGATTAAGAAAATTTCTTTCAGATTACAGACATGTGTGATATTTTCGGCTCAACTAGATAAGCTTATAAAATTAGAAGAGTATTATTATGTTTTTAAGCAGGAAAACAAACAAAAGATTGTATGATGATCTGTATAAAATCGGTTTACAAAGTTATGCTACCATCACTCTCAATCCCAGAGCCCAGTGGAATGTCCTCAAATAATCACCTCACATCAATGTGGGCTTATATGGCTTCAGAATCTTACGATCCACAGCCAATTTATGTTGAAGAGGCACATCATTACAACTGGTATTTTTCCAAACAGGGATTAAAATTTTCACCAAGAATTGCTGCACACACCACCCAGAGTGTTACCAGATTTTCCTGAATTGCTAAATGGAAATGATCCGAATTTGGTACTGAAGTATCATTTCAACTTTATATCAAATATTTTAAATTTTTTATTTCACATTGCTTGTTAGCTATATTTTCATAGACTATTAGAAATAATTTATTCTACATAATGTGATGCTTTTCCATTTGACAAACATTTCTCTCCTTTCTTTTATTTTCAATTGATGTGAAATTTGCATGACTGATGTTCCTTTCAACTGAAACAGCCCATATATAACTATTGCTATTCCCTGGGGTACAATTACAAGTGTCAAAGCTGCAGCTAGCTTCCTCCTCTTCCTTTCATTTTTGGAAAAAAAATCATTGAGTAATCCAGTGGCTTCTGCCCAGACCTATGGAACAAGAATTATGTATTATGCACAAATTCAAGAATGCCTTACAATTTTGTAAAATGAAAACTAAGAAAACTACTAGTTTATTCCACTATCTATATATGTAATAATGTTTTGATTAGAATATATAATGATTTAGTCCATAGTTATTCATACCTACTGGTACAAGACTTCGAAAGGAAGTCTTTTCCGTAAGCCCATGTGGAAACTTAAGGATGTGATGTCAATTATTTTAAAACACTATATAGTGACAAGTTTCTATTATTAGGCATTTTTAAATAGTCAACTTTTAATAAGTCATACATGCTAGTGCTAATCTTTATAATATCTTATATATTTAGAAACTTTAAGATTTATTATTTACATGCATTATCTTGCTTGAGTCACAAAACAACCCAAATGAGGTAGGTAGTGGTGATGTCTACACAGATGTTACATACGAGGTAATATATGACCACTGTTTGGAGCACAGCATTTTCAATAAGTGCTGTCCTAGAATGAGAGTTCAATAAAAAACAGTGTGTCCTGTCCTCCAAAATGCTGGTAAGTGACAGAATTGGACCTGGAAATCAAATATTCTGGTTTTCAATCTAATGCTTTCCATGCTGCATGACACTAACTCTACAGGCAAAGTTAAACTGAGATAATGAAGCACCAACTAGCCATAGTCTCCTACCTGTAAGGGCAAGAGAAGGTTTCAGTTAGCTCTCAGAAGGACCATGCCACATCCTAGTGCTTCACATGGAGAAGGAAGCAAATTCTATTCTCTTCCTATGAGTTGCACAGGCAGCTTCCAGCCTGGTATAGTAGTTAATAGCACAAAATGAACTCCCTCATAACGAACACCCAGGTATCTTGTGGCTCCTTTTTTTTCCATTATGGAAATTTTGAAATTTTAAAAAGAGCAGAGATGGATCGTACAAAGAGCCTTCGTGAACCGTCAGCCAGCTTCAACAATCGCCAACGTTTTACCTATCCATTTTTTTCCGGCATGCATGCAGCTTTATGATGTCTCAAGACTGTTGTCTATAGTTTCCATGAGGTCAAGAAACAGTGCTACACTGGGAAAGCTGGGAAGGGAGAAATTGCAGTTCTCACACCTCTTATTTCCTGCCCGACCTACACATCAGAGGATAAATTTACCACAGGTCCCAAGAAGCCAAGAACCAAAGAGCACATAGAATTAAAAAGGTGACCTAATACCTCTACTAATTCATATTTGGGTTATTGATTTGTTGATCTCAACTATGATATAAGCTGAAAGTGTCTTCCTCTTAAATATGAATAATTGTCCTGTGAACTCTGCCATTTCTGAATTCCTATACCAGTCTCCTTGCACACGATTCATGTTACTTCTAGTATTCTGCCTTAAATTACATTGATCTCTGAATGTGTCCTTACCTTCCTGTAGTTTAATGGAGACTTTATATTCCTTTTCACAACTGGAAAGTCAACTTTTACTCAATAAGTGCTTATAGAATAGTTGTTGAATTTATTATAATTGATTTCCAAAGCTTAATCTATATATTCTGAAAGTTTTTTAAAAATTTTCCTGAATTGAGGCAAAATATAATTTGAAACAACAGAGAAGGAAAGTAACGTGAGTAATCAAACAACTAAAAAAAAAGTAATTCTACAATTATTGACTCAGGCAAAAATAAATGTCTGCCTCAAATTGCTAATACATGAGTAAACTCATCACTGAAGCTACATGTGTTTTTTCCCCCTGCTAAACTTTATATTCTTATCATAAAATGATGTTACATAAATAACTAACACTGAAATATAAAGTGAAAGTGGCTTTTGACATACAATCCACGGTCATTTTATTACAGCCATGCTCAGTGTTTAGGGGATGCTTCCATCCAGCTTGTGGAATCTCCTTCAACAACACTTTCACTGGTTCTTAAAATACTTCTGGAAGAGGAAAGGCACATTGCCTCCACATTTAGAAACCACAGTAGTGAATTACTGAGGAAAAGTCCCTGCCTGGTTTACAGAGAAAATCAGTGGACACCTGAGGGTTTGAACTGCCAACTTCTGGATCATTCGTACAGTAAGTTAATAAACTTTTATTAAATACATACTATGTTCTAGACCAAGCAGTAGGCCTTAGGAATATAAAGATGAATATAACCCGGTTTACACTCAAGGAACCTGCAATATAGTAAAAGGAAATAAACTTGTATAGTAAGTGCAAAAAAGTATTAGTATAAAGGTATAAAGGTTTATAGATGCCATTAATGCAAAAACCGCAATTACTTTTGTGCCAACCTAATATTATAGACAATATAATAAAAATACATACTTATTTTACAGGGAACCTGAAAGTAAGATTAAGCTATCCTCCTGAGGTATAGTAGAGAAAGGGCCTCATCAATTGACTCTTGAAAAATGACTGGAATATTGGCCACAGAATCAAGGACAAGTAAGCTCAGTCTCAGTTATCAATGTCCCACTTTCAGTCCCATTAGCACTGGGAAGTCAGGGCTCTCACTTCTGCTGCTGCTTTCTGTCTTTTATACCTGCTTCCAGAATTGGAATCTGTGGCTTGGGTAAGGAGCACAATTGCAGACTGCCATCAAGGCAGTCAGCACACACCAGCCCAGTTGCCAACATGTCTGTATCCCTTTCTTGGTTCCCAGGCCCTTCAGCTCAGAAAGAAACATCAGCCAACTTTTAAGTCCTCATTCAAAAGCAAGACTGTCCCTGATAACATTATAGACAGAAGTCCTTGGAAGTAGAGCCTGCTGATGTCAGAGAGAGAAGTGGAGACCTCGGGGTGATAAATCACATAGATGTTTGACCAGTCACCTTACCAATATCACAAGGAGCTAAGGTTTGCCTCTCAAAGGACAGAGATAATTGAGATAGTTACCGAAATAATTACAAAAAAATAATAGCTACTCATTTGTTGTACCTGATACGTACCAGTTGCTTTATATATGTTGTCTCTAAGCTTCACAACAGCTCTATAAGATATTTGATATTTCCTGAATTTTATAACTGATGTTCAGGAAAGTAAAGTTACTCACAGATCCAATCAGTGGAAGAATGAAAACTGAGTTCATGTCTTTCTGACTCTAAAACTCAATCTCTTTCCATGACACCACTCCAGTAAAACAAACAAACAAAAGTGTAATATAATGATACAGAATTTCACATAGAACATAGAAATTCATCTCATTAGATACGATATACTTTACATGTACTTTGAACTTTTCAACTCCATTCAACACTTTTAAGCAGTTACTGTGAGGCCAGTCTAAATGTTTAGGAAAACAAAACTGAATAAAACAATTTCTACTCTCAGGAAACTAGATTAAAATCCAGTGGAAAGGATAAGGCAAGGACACAAACAGCTCAAAAACAAATGAAAATACTACTATGATTTAAAAAAAATAAATACTACTAGAAAGATATAAAGGTTTCTAGATGCTCAGATGCAGAAACTTCACAGATTACAATGTAATAATAATGTTCATCAAGTACTTACTATATTCCAGCTCTTGATTTAAATACACTGTATTTTGTAGCTCATTTAATTCTACCTGGTCTGAATTGCTATTCTTATAATCTTCATTTCAAAGATGAGGAAACTAAGGCCTGGAGAACAAAAATATCTGGACGAAGGATTCTCATCAGCTAAGAAGCTAAATTGGAATATGAACCTATAGTAGTATGCTCTTAAAGCCTATGTGCTTACCTGCCCTGCCATGCTGCCCTGATTGGAAGAACCTCCTGGAGCTGGGTTGTCTATTCAAAGCCTGTTTCAAAGAAAGGATGAATATCTGCATTTCTGAGAGGTGGCAAAGACAGGAACTCTTTGCTATGGGTTTATTTCTTTATCACAATAACACTATATCAAAATTCAAATTTGGGTTTATTTTCTTGCTTTGCAGAGAAAAAACTCAGGCAGTGGAATATTGAGTGGCTCACTAAAAATTATGCAGTTAGTTAATGCCACACAAAGAAATCAATCTAAGCCTCCCAATTTCATTCTCAGTGTCCTCTGTATTTGATGGCACCATATGTCTCCAGCAGTCCCTGCTCAGTCAACAGCTCATTAAACACTGCTTGCCCTGAAAGGATTATGCAGTTCTTATTTCAAAATACAATTAATTATAAACTAGAAAATTTCCTCTTAACCAATCCATGATGTAAGTGGGAGAAAAAACAGTGCTTTGCATCCCTAAAACATAATTCTTTCAGTAGCATCAAGACAGTTATCCTGTCCCTTCTCAGTCTTTCCTTCACCAGATTAAATGATTGCAATTCCTTTATGCTTTTCTCCCCAACTCTAGTTCTGGAGAGTTTAATTCTTTTGACTGCTTTCTTTTGAAGTCTTTCCAAGGTCCCCACATCTTACTAAAATTATAGCCCCCTAAAGAAAATTGTAATAAAGGTCTGACCAATGATGATTCTAGAAGGATTAACAAGCTTTTTTTTCCCCAAACTATTTTCTTGTTGACAAAATTTGGTAACTTGCCTTAATATATAAGTATATATGAAAATGTATATATTGTTGATTCATGTATATTATCAATTACAAGCCTTTTTATTCCATTTTTAAGCCCAGCCTATGATTGCTAATCAACTAATTATATATTATTTTTATTTTTAATTTTGTCATTCAGATTATAGAGACAGGGTCTTACCATGTTGCTCAGGCTGGTCTTGAACTCCTGGGCTCAAACAGTCCTCCCATCTTTCTCCCAAAATGCTGGGATTACAGGCATGAGCCATTGGTCCCAGCCTGTTTCTTCTTTTTAACACCATTGTCCAAGGACCCGGTGGCCCATGCTGTCAGTGAATCTAGCACATGTGCGTGGCATATACTCAGCCATCAATCAAATGACTGATAAGCTATTAAATGTGTCTGCCCATCAATCACATTGACATAACTACTCACATAAGTCTAACACATTGTGCATGTCTACAGATGTGTGGGCTTCTGTCAAATGCACAAATAGTGTTGAGAATATATAAAACAATAAATAATAGTTCTAACAAGTAGCAGTTAAAAAGTAAATGTCATACAGACTGGACAGAAAATATCTTTGTTAATAAATGTGAACACGTCTCAAAAGCTTTGCAAAGCTTCCTATTAAATAAGATGGATAAATTCGTGCTCACTCATGAAACTCCACTAAAATGATAGTAAAATATTACAACAAAAATACAAAAATGCACAAAGACCAAAATAATGGAATAGGAATCTATAGAAAAGCAAGAAAAAGATAAACAAGTGGTTACTGCCTTCATAGACCCAAGAAAGTAGATAGATCCAAGAAGGAAACCATGGCTCCCAGAAGGCTCAGGACTTTGTGGCATCCAGATATCTCTGGATGAGAAGGTAGAGGTATAACTGAAATATTTCTGAAAGCAGAAATATTTGTTGAAAATATAAGAAAAAATTAAATCACCAGATCCTCTTCACTACTCTCTTCCACATAAGACTGAGGGATTTTCCTCTGGAAAGTTCTATCAGTCTGAGGCACACCAGGCAGAGGGCATGCTGGTTGTCGGCAGTGAGAATTATGGTATCCAGATAAGAGTCCAATTTCTCCGAGGAAGTTGCCCACCCATAAGAAAAAGGCCTACAAATACTTACGTTGGAGGTTCTCCATTGAAATGTTTCAGCTAAGTCACATGACAATGGAACGCAAATCAACAAGCCCTGTCTACTTACAAAAAACTTTCAGTCAGCACTTTAATTCTTCACACACAGCCAACATATTTGACCAAGAGCCAAAATTCCTAAGACATTTAAGGAAGGTCTCTAATGTGAAAGACAGAAGCCAAACAAACAAAAATAAGTGATAGAGGAAATACAGACCCCGAACTAATCAAATATCATTAATGTCCTCTGAGAGGTACGAGAAGAATTGACGTTCATGAAATAATATCATGATGGTTCTTTTAATTCAGAAAATAGAAAGGAATCCTTGGAAATCAAAAATATGATAACAAATGAAAAACTCAAGAGAGGAGTTGAAGAGTAAATTAGAGGAAAGTTTTCAGAAAGTAAAAAAGACAAAGAAAAGAAAATACAAAAACAAGACAAAAATCAATGACAAGTAGAAGAGAGTCAACATTCAAATAAGAGAAAAAGAAAGAGAAGAATAAAAACAACAGAAGAAAATTATTAATGAAATAATTCAAGAAAATTTCTCAGAAAGATGCTAAGCTTAACCTAGTAAGTTCTTAGTGTAATGCATGAAAAGAAACCCATATTATGACATATTTTTATAAAAGTATAGACAGGAGACACAATTTTAACAAGTCAAAACTTCACAAAACACTTAGATACCTCTTTTTAAATTAATACATTATTAGCTAGATTAAAGGAATTTCTATTTCAATACTTTAAAAATATTCTTATACTTATTTAAAGCTTCAAATCACAAAGTTATCAGGTTCTCTTAAACACAGCAAACACTTTCACTGACAAACGCAGATTATCCTGAACTTGCAAAAGTACTAATGTTATAGGCTTGACTTATTTCATCACGTGTATTCCAAATCCAAAGTTGTTGTAAAGTCAAATCACCTAACTAATTTAGGGAGAGAGTATTAGTGTCTGACACAGGCTGAAAGATTACAGACCCTGACATTCTATGAAACAGAGAAATAATGATTCCAGAATTACTATACTCAAGGTCATCTATGTTCCTAATTTCTTCCAGTATTAATTGGATTCTATTAATTAACCTCATTATTCTCTAATTAGATGCTGGATTTGCTTTGGACATTGCATTGTCCAAGTTTGATATCTCATCAAATCAGATTCTACATTCATTACCACATTTTACATTCATCTAGATATTATTATCACACAATAAGACACACTCTGTAGTCATTCATGGGAGAAAAAACATAGCACTAATTTATTTTAGTTTATGAACAAGATTCAAGTCCTGGCTCTGTCAGTTGCTTGCTCTATGACATGGTGCAATTTATTCAGTCTCTCTGAATCTCAGTTTGCTCTCCAATAAAATGGGAAAGAGATAACATAACTAAATGCACTTCATAGAATTTAATTAGCACTTTGGAAGCTATTTTTAAAAAGGTAGAAATAGTTCATATCCCACAAGAAAAGCAGAGAGAAAACAAAAATGTAAGTTTTCTTCTCATGTGTCTATTTATGGATAGGATACATGGAAAAAAAGCTTTGTATTGTGAGCAAAATAAGATATAAACTGTAAAATAATGACAATTATTTTTAAAACACATTTCAGAATATCTAAACCCAAATTCTTATTATAGGGTTTTAAGTATCTTTGTAATATTATTATTTTCATAATATTTTGGCTCACTCATTTCAGAATCTGTAATAGTCTTGTCACTATCCACAGTGCTGAGGGTAAACATGATTTTAAAATAGTCATAAGTCATTTAAATAGAAAGTTATCGATTATTAGCTGTCCATTAATTGAAGACTGGTTTAAACATTGGGATGATAAGCTCTGAAAAAAAAGGATGTGGAAACCATATATTGACATGAAATGATTTCCAAGAGTTTCCTTAATGAAAGAAAGGTGAGACATTGTGCACAGATATATTATTAGTGATGAAGAATACAAGAGAGATAAATGCACATATGTATTTGCTTGCATTTACTTAAAATATTCCTGAAAGTTTATCCAAGAAAGGTAAATTTTGGTAGCTCCTGGGTCAGAGAATCATGTGAATATATTATCATTACAAAAAAATTAAACAAAATTTTTTACAAGTCAAGTAAAATGTGGAGTGTAAAGTGAAAAATCAGACCAGATAAAATTTATAAATGAGACTGTAAAATAATAAATGGGAGTAATTTATTATAAAACTCACAAATTAATTTTTCATGAAACAATTACAATTTTTTTTTTGGAGACAAAGGAGTCTCGCTCCATAGCCCAGGCTGGACTGCAGTGGTGCGATCTTTGCTTACTACAACCTCCATCTCCCAGGTTCAAGTGATTCTCACACCTCAGCCTCTGGAGTAGCTGGAATTACAGGCACCCACCACCATGCCTGGCTAATTTTTATATTTTAGTACAGACAGAGTTTCACCATTTTGCCGTGCCTGGCCCAAAATTCTTATTTAGAAAAGATTGGATTTCTTTCTTCAATAAACAACACATATTTTTAAGGACACATTCTAGGATTTTTTTTTTAATTATACTTTAAGTTCTGGGATACATGTGCAGAACGTATAGGTTTGTTACATAGATATGGGTGCCATGGTGGTTTGCTGTCATCTACATTAGGTATTTTTTCTCATGCTATCCCTCCCCTGGCCACCCACCCCCAACAGGCTCCAGTATGTAATGTTCATCGCCCTGTGTCCATGTGCTCTCACTGTTCAACTCCCACTTATGAGTGAGAATATGCGGTGTTTGGTTTTCTGTTCCTGTGTTAGTTTGCTGAGAATGATGGTTTCTATCTTCATCCAACTCCCTGAAAAGGACATGAACTTATTCTTTTTTATGGTTGCATAGTATTCCATGGTGTATATGTGCCATATTTTCTTTATCTGGTCCATCATTGATGGGCATTTGGGTTGGTTCCAAGTCTTTTCTATTGGGAATAGTGCTGCAATAAACATACATGTGCATGTGTCTTTATAGTAAAATGATTTATAATCCTTTTAGTATATACCCAGTAATGAGATTGGTGGATCAAATGGTATTTCTGGTTCTAGAAACCCTTGAAGAAAACCTAGGCAATATCATTCAGGACATAGGCATGGGCAAAAAATTCATGACTGAAGCACCAAAAAAAATGGCAACAAAAGCCAAAATTGACAAATGGAATTTAATTAAACTAAAGAGTTCTGCATAACAAAAGAAACTATCATCATAGTAAGCAGGCAACATAGAGAATGGGAGAAAATTTTTGCAATCCATCCGTCTGACAAAGACTAATATCCAGCGTCTACAAAGAAGGTAAACAAATTTACAAGAAAAAAACAAACAACCCCATCAAAAATTGGGCAAAGGATATGAACAGACACTTCTCAAAAGAAGACATCTATGTGGTCAACAAACATATGAAAAAAAGCTCACCATCACTGGTCATTAATGAAATGCAAATCAAAACCATGATGAGATATCATCTCATGCCAGTGAGAATGGCGATCATTAAAAAGATAGGAAATATGGGGAGGATGTGGAGAAATAGGAACACTTTTACATAGTTGGTGGGAGTGTATTTTACTTCAACCATTGTGGAAGACAGTATGGCAATTCCTCAAGGATCCAGAACCAGACATATCATTTGACCAAGCAATCCCATTACTGGTTATATACCCAAAGGATTATAAATCATTCTACTATAAAGACACATGCACACATATGTTTATTGCGGCACTATTCACAATAGCAAAGGCTTATTCTCAAACATGCAAACATGCACACCCATATTTACAGTATTGATACTGGGAGCAAGCAAATAAAGTGTGTTATTAGTCTTGTTTAATACTAGAATCTATTATGTCTTTGAAACAAAATACACAAAGCATTTAAAGACAAAAGTATAAGAATGGTAAATCACTCTTAGTTTCAGGACTGAATGCCCTTTCAAATAGTTAACTGCAAAATGCATAAAACTATGAAACACATAAAAGTGGTATGTAACAAATAGTAAAGCATAATGGAAGTTTAACTGTTAAAAGAATAAAATCTGCTAAATGAATAATAGTAGTAGCCAAGCCGGCTATGATTTCATGCTTTTCCATTGTAAAATGTAGGAATCCATTCACATATAATAATTCCAGAGGGAAAGTTCCACAGTTTTAAGATAGTTGTGGGGTAACAAGTCAACTTCACTAGAATCCTCTCCATTTTAAATACAAACAAAACTTGCTGATTCTGCACATTCCTGAGAAAAGTAAAGATTAAACCTCTCAAGAATTAGAACTGCTTAGTTATTTGCTTTCCAGCGTGAACTGCTCTATGTTCATACAAAAGATGCCTATGTAAGAAAGCACAAAATAAGCCTTCATTATCATGAAAGGATACATATTGTATAATAAGAATCAGTCTGCTAACTTGCAGGATGACTGGTGAGCTACATCACATGCTTTTCTAGTTTTCCATATTGCATGCACTCTCTCAGCAAGACAAAATTCGTATATTTTGCAAAAGTTTGTTCCTTTCTTTTCCAGTCTAACAAAAATGAAACTCAACTTACATCCCAACTGGGGAATCTCTCTTAACTTCCCCCTCCTCTCTTAACTTCTATTCCCTATAATAGGGAATATGATTATGCTATTAATCTTACATTTTCACCTTTCCTATTATGTAATTTTGCAGTTCCTCATAGTAAAGCAGAGTAAATTTCCATGCCTAATGTGACTTACTTTGGCCAAGAGAGTGAGATAGAAGTTATGGTAGCCAGTTGCAAACCTAGATTTCAAGAAGCCATGCATATTTCCAATTTTTCTCTTGTATCTCTTCTATCATTATGAGAACATGTTAGGCCCAGGTGCTGGACATGGCAGGAAAATAATAAGAGAGACATGGAGCACAGCCCCCTCCAGCCAAATGCAGTCATAAAAATGACCCGATCCAAGACCAACAAAATTGTCTGGCTGAGCTCAGCTAAGTTGACTTGAGGATTCATGAAAAATAATAAGATTTAAACTACTGAGTTTTAACATAGCTTGGTATACAGCAATGCATAACTAATATGTTCTGCCAATACTTTGCCATTTTGTCCTTCTATTTGAATACCCCTCCTCACCATTTTGCAAGTTTATAAGCCATGGGAGTGTGTTGACAATAGAAGTATTTATCCAAACACAGAGTTCCAGATTTACTTTAGGTTTTAAGACCTCTTGTATGCTCTAAAGAACTCTTTAAGCAGCACATGACAAGGAGTAATCAATTTTTTCTTACCCTACTCTTTAATCCAGTAAATTAATCTCAGTAACATCAAATTATTCAAGGGGAAATGACTGCATATTATCTATTAAATATTTTATATATTCTCAATTCATAAAACTATATCCTCAGTCTTTGCTAAAACCTTCTACATTTCAGTTTGTAGGTAGATGGACTTCCTTGTAAATATACTTCACAATGGACTTATAGTGGTAATGCACCTAGAAAGACTGGCCAATCACTGAGAACAGGATTGCCAAAAAATGAAAAAATAAAAAGTGAAGGAAAAAAGTAAAAAAAAAAGACAGAAAAAAATAAAACTGAAAACTTATACTGACCAAGAAAAAAGACAGAAGAATCAAATTACTAAAATCAGGAATGAAAGAGAGGACATCATTACTAATTTTATAGAAACAAAGACTGTAATGAAATAGTATAAAATTATATGTCAATAAATTCGATAACTTAGAGGAAATGAATAAATTCCTAGAAGGATACAAGCTACTAAAAACTCTGAGGAAGAAACAGAAAGAACTGAATAGGCCTATAACAAATAAAGAAATTTAATTAGTAATTTTTAAAAAAAAACTTCTCACAAAGAGAAGCTCAACCCTGATGCCTTTACTGATGAATTCTACCAGACATTCAAATAATTAACACTAATTCTTCACAAAGTCATCTAAAAATTAGAAGAGGAAGTAATTCTCAACTTATTGTATAAGGCCAGTAGTAACTGAGACAAATTCAGATGAAGATATCACCAGTAAAGAAAACTACAGATCAATACATGTCATTAATAAAGATGCAAAATTTTTCAACAAATTACCAGCACATTGAAACTTGCAAGATATTTACCATGACCAAGTAGAATTTTTGCCAGGAATGCAAAGGTTTTTTAACATCAAAAAATCAATACAACATAATATATCTGAGTAAAAAACAAAGACTTCATGATCATCTCCATAAATGCAGAAGAAGCATTTGATAAAGTCTAATAGGGTTTAATGATTAAAAATACATAAAACTCAATTAGGAAATAAAAGAGAACTTTCTCAAACTGAGGAAAACATTCTTTACCCAGAGTTGACACAGCCAAGGCAGTATTAAGAGGGAAATTCATATTACTAAATGACCACTCCAAAAAAGGTTAGAAAGATCTCAAATTAACTAATTAATTAATCAAATTAATCTAAGATCATGACTGAAAGAATTAGACAGGCAAGAACAAATCAACCACAATGCTAGCCGAAGACAAGAAATAACCAAAATCAGAGATGAACTGAAGGGAATTGAGACATGAAAAACTATTCAAAATATCAATTAATCCAGGCATTAGTTTTTTGAAAAAAATAATAAGATTTAAAAAATTAGCTAGACTAACAAAGAAGAAAAGAGAGAAGATCCAAATAAACATTATTAGAAATGATGAAGGGAATGTTACTACTAACTTCACAGAAATAAAAACAACCATCAGAAAACCTAGAAGACATGAATAAATTCCTGAACACATACATTCTTCCAAGAGTACACCAGGAAGAAATTATTTCCTAAACAAATCAAAAACAAGTTGCAAAATTAAATCAGTAATAGCCTGCCAACCAAAGAAGTCTAGGACCTGATAAATTCACAGCCTAATTTTACTAGACGTGCAATGAAGAGTTGGTACCATTTCTATACAAATTATTCCAAAAAACTGAGGAGGGACTCCTCTCCAACTCATTCTGTGAGGGATCATCTTGGTATCAAAATCTGGCAGAGACACAACCAAAAGAAGGAAACTTCAGGCCATTATTCTTGATGAACTTCAATCCAGAAATTATCAACAAAACACTTGCAAACTGAATCTAGCAGCACACTGAAAAGCTACTCCACCATGATCAAGTAGGCTTCATCTCTGGGATGCAAGGTTGGTTCATCATACATGAATTAATAAATGTGATTCATCACATAAACAGAATTAAAGATGAAAACCACATGATTATCTCAACAGATTCAGAAAAAGCTTTCAATAAAATTCAGCACTACTTTATGTTAAAAACTCTCAATTAACTAGGTATTGAAGGAGCATACCTTGAAGTAACAAGAGCCATCTATGGCAAACCCTCACCCAACATTATGCTAAATGGGCAAAAGCTAGAAGCATTCCCCTTGAAAATTGGCACAAGGCTGCCCTCTCTCACCACTTATATTCAACATAGTCTTGGAAATCCCAGTCAGAGCAACTAGGCAAGAGAAAGAATTTGGCATCCAAATAGGAAGACAGAAAACTATACCATCTCTGTTTGCAGACAACATGATTCTATATCTAGAAAACCCCATAGTCTCAGCCCCAAACTTCTTTCATCTGATAAACAACTTCAGCAAAGTTTCAGGATAAAAAATCCATCTACAAATATCAACAGCATTTCTATACAGCAACAATAGTCAAACTGAGAGCCAAATCAGAAAGGCAATCTCATTAACAATTGCCACAAAAAGAATAGAATACCTAGGAATACAACTAACAAGAGAGATGAAAGATTTTTACAATGAGAATTACAAAATATTGCTCAAAGATATCAGAGAAAACATAAACAAATGGTAAAACATCCCATGCCCATTAATAGTAAGAATCAATATTATTAAAATGGCTATACTGCCCAAAGCAATTTAGAGATTCAATGCTACTCCTAACAAGCTACCAATGACCTTATTCAAAGACCTAGGAAAAAACTATTTTAAAATTCATATGGAATCAAAAAGGAGCCTGAATAGCCTATGCAATCCTAAGCAAAATGAACAAAGCTGGCAGCATCATGTTACCTGACTTCAAACTATACTACAAGGCTATAGTAACCCAAACAGCATGGTACTGGTACAAAAACAGGCACATGGACCAATGGAACAGAATAGAGATCCCAGAAGTAAGGCTGCACATCTACAAGTATCTAATCTTCAACAAAGCTGAGAAAAATAAGCAATGGGGAAAAGATTCCTATTCAGTAAACGGTGCGGGGATAACTGGCTACCTACATGCATAAGATTAAAGCTAGTCCCTTCCCTATTCCATATAAAAATAACTCAAGATGGATTAAAAACTTCAATGTAAAACTCAAAATTATAAAAACTCAGAAGATAACTAGGCAATACCATCGGGATATAGGAGTACACAAATATTTCACAACAAAGACACAAAAAGCAATCACAACAAAAGCAAAAATTGATAAGTGGGATCCAATTAAACTTAAGAGCTTCTACAAAGTGAAAGAAACTGTCAACAGAGTAAACAGACAACCTACAGAATGGGAAAAAATATTTGTAAACTATGCATCTGACAAAGGTCTAATATCAAGCATATATAAATAACAAACAAATTGACAACAGAGAAAAAAACAATTAAAAAGTGGGCAAAGGACATAGACACTTCTCAGAAGAAGACACACATGTGGCCAACAAACATATGAAAATAAGCTCAATATCATTCATCATTAGAGAAATGCAAATCAAAACCACAGTGAGATATCATCTCACACCAGTCAGAATGGCTATTATTAAAAAGTCAAAAAATAACAGATACTGGCAAGGTTGCAGAGAAAAGGGAACACTATACCCAGAGAAATATAAACAATTCTACCATGAAGACTCATGTATGCAAATGTTCACTGCAGCACTATTCAAAATAGAAAAGACAGGGAACCAATCTAATTGCTCATCGATGACAGATTGGGTAAAGAAAATGTCTTACATATAAACCATGAAATACTATGCAGCCATACAAAAGAACAAGATCACGTCGTTTGAGGGAACACAGGTGGAGCTGGAGGCTATTATCCTTAGCAAATGAATGCAGAAACAGAAAGCCAAATGCCACATGTTCTCACTTTTAAGTGGGAGCTAAATGATGAGAACTTATTAATGCAAAAATAGAAACAACAGACACTCAGGTCTACTTGAGGGTGGAGGTTAGGAGGGGGGAGAGGAGCAAAAAAAGGTAACTATTGGGTCCTGGGCTTAACACCTGAGTGATGAAATGACCTACACAAAAAACCCCTGTGACATGAGTTGCTCCTATGTAACAAACCTTCATATGTATTCCAGATCCTAAAATAAAACTTTTTAAAAAGTATCAAAACAAAACCCAGAGCTAATATCATACTAAATGGTAAAATACAATGTTTTCACCCTATGTTCAGGAATAAGACAAGGACATCTGTTCTTACCACTTCTAGCCAGCACTCTACAGGAGGTTCTAACCAACCAGGGCAATTCAGCAAGGCAAATAAATTCAGATTTGAAATGAAGATGTAGCACAGCTTGTATACATCATATACAGTGACGACATGATCTTATACATGAATTCTAATGAATTTTTCAAAAAACAATTAGGACTAACCAACAAGTCAGCAAGTTTGTAGGATACAGGATTAAAATACAGAAATCAACTGGATTTCTAAACAATAGCGATGAACAACCCAAAAGCGAAATTAAGAAAATAATTCCACTTATAATGGCATCATAGGAAAAAAAAGTCTAAGTAATAAGTTTAACAAAATAACTGTAAAACTTATGCGCTGAAAACTATAAAACGCTGCTGATAGATATTAAAGGAAACCTAAATAAATGGAAGAACAGCCCAAGTTCATGTATTAGAAGACTTAACATTGTTAAGACATCAATATTCACCAAACTGGTCTACATATTCAATGTAATTTCTGCCAAATTTCTACTTGGCTTTTTTATTTTTTTGCAGAAATTGACAAGCTGATGTTAAATTTATATGGAAATTTAAGGTACCCAGAATAGCCAAAAGAAAAACTTGAATTTATTTGGAGGGCACGTACTTACCAATGTCAAAACTTAATACAAAGCTATAATAATAAACAGATATAGTCCAAAATAAGGTCAGACAGACGACAGATGTATTGCCAAAATAAGGTAGAGCAAGGGAATACACTGAGAATCCAGAAATAAGACATTACATTTACAGTCCATTGATTTTTCAACAAGGGTACCAAGACAATTCAATGAGGAAAAATATTTCCTTCAAGAAATTATGCTAGAGAACCATATATTCACATGCAAAAAAGAAAATGTTGAACCTCTTCCTAACACCATAAATAAAAATTCACTGAAAAATTTCATAGACCTAAAAGTAAGAGCTAAAACTATAAAACTCTTAGAAGACAATTTATAAGTAAATTTTCATAAGTCTGCATTACTGCAGATAGTGGGTTGGCTTCCTGAGCTGCTTGCTGCAGGTTGTGAGTCAGAGTTCTATTTTTATACATAGTCTGGCATTGCCATTTGTATTTCAGATCTCAGAATCAAATGCTAGCTATGGAATTTCCAGGAATTTACTCAATCTTTCTTAGCTCCATTACCTTCATATGTAAAATTTGGTAGTAGAAGCCTCTCTACTACATAGGACAATAATTTATAGCCCATAAAAATATTTTCTGAACTGACCTGGAAAAAATAAATCCAGTAGTGCTAATATATCAATTATGTGTGAGAAAGATAATGTACTTCTATGCTGAGGACATATGGAAAGAAAAGATAAAGGTGCTTACTTAGCACAGTGCCTGGCACAAAGGGGGCAGACCATTGTTAGGTGTTTATCTGTTTTCTTGGTTTTTCTCTCTAGGGTCCTTCTTGTCACTCCATTTTGACAGTGTGATACAAAGTGATAGTACACCACTATCCATGGCAAGAGGCATTATATTCCTTGTGACTGCAAGGAGACACTTTTTCCCTACTGGTGCACATAGACTTATTTAAAAAAAAAAAACTAAATAATATTCCTAGCTCCCTAGCTCCCTGAGTACAAGCAACAAAATCGGTTTCCTCATTCACTCAATCACATCTTTAGGCTTCTATTCCTTTTGTAGATGATTATTAGAAACAAGGGCCGGGCGCTATGATTCATACCCTTAATCCCAGCTCTTTGAGAGACCAAGGCAGGAGGATCACTTGAGTCTAGAAATTAGGAGGTTTCAGTTAGCTAGGATCAAGCCACTGCATCCCAACCTGAATGACAGGAGACCCTGTCAAGAAAGAAAGAGAGAAAGAGAGAAGGAAGGAAGGGAGGGAGGGAGAAGAAAAAAATAAAGCTATCAATGTTATACGCAAGTGTTACATATACAATTAAATCGTTTAGCATTGAGGAAAAAGTCACTTTTCTGTTTTGTCTACTAAAAAACACACAAAAAGAATTTGATTGGAAGGATACGTTCTCCATTACAAATCCCATTTGGCACAACTTAGCCCTCAACCCTCTTTTTAAGGACAACATTGTTTACAGAACATGAGCTGAGGTGGTGTGAATGATTTCTTGGTTTCTTTCTTCTCCAAATTAGCACATGTACTAAGATGTCCACACCCATAAGATGGCAACAGTTAAAATGTGAACAAACACAATAGTGGGGCCTGGAAAGAAGTCTTTACACCATCCCAGGAGAGCATGTGGTGCACATTCCAAGTCTGTGACATCCTGCAAGGGACTAGCCCATTCTCACCCCCAAGATATGGCTCAATTTTGCACAGAAAAATTTTGTATCCCAGATGCTTTCCTATAATCTGGCCAGCAGCTATAAATCTATCAGTTATATAAAAGTAATTGTAGGACATTCAGGGAAATAGGAGTTGTACCCCTTGCCTGTGTATTAGGGTGGCTTCCTAATACAAGAGAAAAAAATCAATGAACTAAGACCCAAAGATTCTAATAAGTTACATGTGGTTAGCATTCCAGTAAAAGTCATAGAAGTATAATAAAGAAAGAATTCTATAAAAGTTTATTATTTTTAATACTTTCTATTAATAGTATGAGTTTTCAGGAGACTGACTAGCCTTTTCAGAATACACTTGTGGCATACAAAATCCTTTTATTCTTTTCATTCATTTATTTATTCATTTAGCAATCATTTGTAAATGTTAATAGGTAAAATATGCAGCATTTAAAATTGCCTCTGAAGTTTTACAGTGGACTGATTACCAACGCAAAAAATATGGAACATTGCAGTCTTTTCTAGGACAGTCATTTCTAATCTACTTCTAATTAAGGGATTTAGCAGACAAACAAGCTTGTTACATTTCTCAGAGATTGTTGACATGTTACTAGCACAACTGGAAGTATATTTTTCTGGGACAGTTCAGAGAAGAGTTGAAAGGTCTATAAATTGTTATAGTTATCTAAGCCAAAATATCTTTGAGCTCAAAATGTCTGTCTGTGTAGTGGAATATAGACTAAAATCATTAAAGTTGGAGGTGTCTGGAACTAGCCTAGCCTTGGACAAACATTTTACATAAGAAAAACTATTTTCCCAAAGTCATCTTATTTTTCCACTATGCATATACTAACTTGATTTTTTCTGGCCTTGTTATAAATTCACCTATTCATAGAATTTCATGTGAGGAGATATATCTTTTTAATTGCATTTTATAAGATACCCATCATGGTAATTCACTCTGTAAACACGTACATACAACATCAACTATCACCTCAACTTAATTAGTTGAGTATTGATAACCTGTATAAAGAAATGACTCATTAATAAGTTGCTAATGGTTGAATTCACTCACAGCCTAATTAAGACAAAAGCAATCCATAATACATATTCTCAGGAATACAGTAATAATGGCTAACATTCACTCAAGGCTTGTACTATGTGCCAGGTATTTTGAATGTGGTTTGTATATAGTGTATAATTTAATCCTCACAATAACTAAATGATATTGGTGCAGTTCTTATCCTTGTTTTACATAAAGAAACTAAGGCACAGAGAAATTAAAGGACTTACAATACTACACTAGTGTCAGAGTGTTTTAATTTAAGCATCCTTTATTATTTACCATTCAATACTCTCTTTCTATGGGAGTTATGATAGCCACTCTTATTGTATTATTTTGCATCATTTCTAATTTATAGGAGGATCCCGTTAATGTGCAAAGACTAAATGTCTAAATTCCTGAGTTTATTCAGGGGCCTGTTTACTGTGGTCAGTACCAGATACAATGTGTGACCAAGTGTTAGTCATTTGGGTGTCAATACAGTTGCTTAGTTCACCATAGAATACAACCAACTGATTGCATTATCTTTGAAACTTAGCAGCTATAAGCATATTTAAGCCCCTTTATAAAATCAAAAGAATTTTAAGCTATAAGCCCCTTTATAAAATCAAAAGAATTAAAACAAATATATATTTTATAAGGTAATTTGTTTTTCTCCACTTAAATTCAATCAAGGAAAGAGGTTTTTTTCCCGCTAAAATAAAAAATGACATGTAGCGTGATGGTTGAGAGTCTGGAGTGTCTTAGCTCAATCTTCAGCAACTCCACTGGGTCTTTGGCAAGATACTTAAAAATGTCTGCATTTCAGTTTCCTCATCTTGAAATTAGGAGTTACACATTGGGGGTTAAAGTTGGTGTAAGAATTGAGTTAATAACATAGAGTTCTTCTTAGAATGTCTCATCTGATCCTGATTCCCAAAGAATGTTATATCACTGGTCTTACAAAATGCTTTGATTCCCATTTTCCGTTCTCTTTTTTAGGTGTTCACAACAAGTATAGAAACAATGGCTCCTTTAATAGAGAGAAAAGCAGGAATTGCCAGAATGTATCATTTGTTAAATAAAAAGTGCCATGAATTATTGAGAGTGATTTTCAACTGTAGGTTACAGAAACGGGAATTACAGGGTCTCCTTAAAGGCATGCAAGGTCAATAAAAATGTGCTTAGAGGTATAGAGAATGGAAACGCTAAAAAAATCTTTATAGAAATTTTTGTTGCTCATATTACCAATGTAATGTACCAGCATCTTTTCTAGAGTAGAATCAACTCATGAATACTCTCACATATTATGTTCCCATCTCAACTGACTCATTTAGAACAAAGAGGAAGCTAACATGCAAGTGTGTATGTGAACCACTTTATTCACTATCAAAAATATTAATTACAGTATGTTATAACAGTGTTAAATAGTAAGCTCACCCAATGACTTACATACTTGCATGGAAGATTTCAATTTCAACAGGAAAATGGAAAGAAATATCAGAAATGGGAGAGATATTTATCATAAAAACAATTTAAACAACAACAGCAACAAATTCACTGTACAAAGAAAGCCAGCATAATATTCCAGCTTCCTCTGTTCCCTGGGTTGCTAGTCTATCCAACACAGATGGAGGCTAGTGGCCACACAAGTCTCCAGTGTGGTCTGTTGAGTACAAGAGCACTCATTTACCTCAGTTCCCCTACCGTAAAGAATTCAGCAATCATTTGTGGTAATGGGGCTAAGTACGCTGTTGGTTTGACCACAGACTCTTCTAACATCCCTTTCCCCTTCACTCTTGGCTCACCCAGTTCTTGTTCTTGACCACATCAGAAGTTTTGGCTGCTCACACTCAGTATACATTCCTTGAAGAAGGAGAGAAAACTCAAAGATATGTTCAAACCAAGATTATGCTAGTCATGGTGTCCTAGATTAACAATATATATACAACCAAAGGATTATTGGAACGTTGATGTTATTTTAAATTAGAACTTGATAAAAAAAACTTAACATGGAAAAATAAGTATTTGAATTGATTAAATGTGGAATTATCTTTAGCACACTTGACTTTGCAATGTTTCCTTGGATAAGAACAATTCTTCCCTTTCCTTTGCTCTGGAGACCTCACTCCACTGGGAAGAAAACCTGCCATTCCATGCTTATGAATTTCTAAATTAAACACATTACTTATCTAGCCCCAAACAAACAATGCTCTCACAGGCTAAATAATTACACAACTCCTGAGCACCTTTTATTTTACCTAGGTTCCACTTCCATCTGGCAAACTCCCTATATGTTATTTAAGACATGGCCAAAATGCTCCATTTTTTCCCTTCTCATCCTGAGGCAACTGATTCCTTTACCTTTATACATGCCTCTGTTAACACTCACATCAGATTGTCCTGTGGCTTCTAGTTTATATGTCTATTTCCCTTATTGTATAATTGGTATCTTGAAGTCAGGAAGCATATCTTACTCAACCATGTAATCCTGTAGCTTGGACATATATATAATTACTGAGTAACTACAGTAGAATGAATGAATGAATGAATGAAGAAATCAGTAAATGGTTATGTCTTTATGTCAATGTTCTAATGGGTTTTTTGGGAAAAGAGTGGGAAAAAGAAGTTGTACAACCTAGTATAGCATCTAGCAAATGAGTTAAATACAGACTTTGGATTTAGAGCAGGCACTGGAAAAATCAAGCTAAGTCCTAATAATTGCAGGTATTTTTCCAACCACCAAGAGAGTAAAAGAGACACTAAGATAAGTAATCTGTTCTTATTGCTCATCTGTAAAGCATGCATGAATGCAGAAGGGGAAAACCTTGAGTACCACAAGAAGTTGAGGGGGGTTGCAAATGAATGACCTGTATGTTCTGGAAACACTAATCCACCACTGAGAATATTACTTGACACAGTAATGCAGTGCCCCACATGAATTTCTCTTTCTATGCTAAGTTTTCAAGCAGAAAACAAGAGGCATATGACAAGAAGAGGAAAATATGAACTAATAGAGTATTCTATATCTCCCCACATGGCTCGGATCATTCTGATCACATAGGAGGAGCTCATTGAATGTCGATTCATCCTCTGGGTACTTCCTGCCTTCCAGGCCTAAACTGCATAAAATGCTTATTGTCTGTCCTTTTTACCCAATGCAAAACATGTCTCCCCCTTGCTACCTGTCAACAGAAGAATCTCACTCATGGAAGGTCATTTCCAATATGGAGGAAACAGTCAAAAGTCCTACACATCAATGGATGGGCTCAAGTTTGAATCCTCAAAAAAAAATAAATAAATAAAAATGCCTATAAGCAAAGAGGTTAAAAGTTAATTCAGTTTCTCAGTCTTGGAGATGGGGCCCATTCAGAACCCTTTCTTATACAACAGAGACTCATCTGAGAATACTAAATAGATCTTAGAAGTTTTATCAGACTTTCTACTCAGAAGCACAAATCTTCCAGATTTCAGAACACTCTCCCCAAACTAACTCACCTTCAGATTCATGCAAATACAAGGGCCCATTAACACTAATGTTCTGATGAGATTCTATTTTCATTAGAAATTCTAGCAAAAAGGTCATTAGGAAAGTATGGTATAATTTTATAAAAAATTGAAAAACATCATCTTTATTGTATTTCTAATACATATTCAACTTTAGAGAATGCATACTTCCTAAGCTTAATATTCTCACAAAGTATCTGTTTTCTAAGCCTAAAAAATATTTATAGAAATAAGTTCAAGAGATCTATTACACACAGTGACTATGGTTAATAACAATATATTGTATTCTAGCCAGGCATGGTGACTCACACCTGTAATCCGAGCCCTTTGGGAAACAGAGGCAGGTGAATCACCTGAGGCCAAAAGTTCAAGATCAGCCTAGCCAACATAGCAAAACACCGTCTCTACTAATAATGCAAAAATTGGCCAGGAGTGGTAGTCCATGCCTGAGGTCCCAACTACTCGGGAGGTTGAGCTGGGAGAATCCTTGAACCTGGAAGGCAGAGGTTGCAGTGAGCTGAGATCATGCCACTGCACTCCAGCCTGAGTGACAGAGCAAGACTATGTCTCAAAAAAATATATTTTTTACTTAATAATTATATATATATATTTTTAGAATACTATATATATATACACACACACACACACACACACACACACATAGTATTATAACATAAATCTTTCAGATTTCAGAATACTCCTTCCAAACTAACCTTCAGATTCACACATATTCAGAATACTCTCTATATATAGTATTTTCAAAATTTTCTGAAAGTTTTAAGTTTTCTCACTTTAAAAAATGATAAGTATTTGAAATAATGCATATGTTCATTAGCTCAATTCAACCTTTCTGCATGTATATATTTCAGTACAACATGCTGTGGATAAGTATATATAATTTTTATTTTTCAATTTTTAAAAATGAAAAAAACATACAGAATTAACCCAACGTCTTTTTTTAAAAAATGTTTGTAACATCTCAGAATAAAAGTCTGGAATGAGAATTACTTAAGTATGAAAGCTCTAAAGGACCAATCATTAAGGCTTAGATATAAATATACAGGTAGAAAGGGTCATCACCATTAGGAGTGTATGATGAATTGATGACTTCTTCTTTGTGGAACAAACAGGAGAATTAATTAATTATATATCTACAGGATATCTGCATCTCAGGGTAGATAATCTGCAAAGCTAAAAATATATTTCTCACACACTTTCAGAAAGGCCTTCCAGGAAGACAGAGTGATTTATCAATCAGTAAAACAGAAGAACGAGCTACATAAGTATAGCCCAGGGTTCAATCCTTGTTCACCTTTAGACTACATGGCCTGTAGAAAAGGTACATATTCTTACTTCTCTTGCAGGAAGCTACTGAGCCAGGCTGTGCCCTGCAAGGGGAGGTCCAAGGGATTCCTGCTTCACTATCTACAAGTAGGTGAAAAAGTTAATCCTGTTCTGTCGGAACAATTGTGTTCTCAGGCTGCATCTTCTAATCCAGCCTTATTATAACATTGCTGATATGTCGATCTCCATCTGCCTCCTGTGTCTACTATTCCACTGGCTCAGAACCCACATTGGAAACAGACATGATTATTGCTCTCTAAACCCCAACAACCACCAATGTTTAAGGAAGAAGATATAGGGAAAAAACGGTCTACAAAGTAGTGTAAATGAAAAACCAAGAGAGTAGAGTTCCAAAGAGGGGCTGGTTAACCATTAAGGACCATTTCAGCAAAGATGACAAATGTTCAGTTTCTGTGCACGGGAATGTGTAAGGTCAGATCAAAGTTAGTTTTGGTAAAGGTATCAGCTAACTAGCATCCAGTTACTAGATTCCAGTCAAGAAAGAGAATGCAAAGGCAAGTGCTCTGAAGTAAGATGGCAGGAGTATAAGATAGCTCCTGATTATTATATGTTGGAGGATGGTCTACAGAACTGACCCCTGGCCACTTTTTATTTAGCCAGTCCAAGCGAGTTCCTGCAACTGCTCACTAACACATAAACACATAGTGGACTCAGATCCTCAGCTGCGCTAAGAATAGCACAGAAAGTGAGGGCTGTTGCTAATGACATAGTGCAAGCCAACCTGTGCACAAGAACAAGATGAAAAGATGAAAAGAACAACAAGAAAAGATGAAAGTAGGTAAGAATGTGGCTTTCAAATCAATATTGTACAGAGGAATCATATGGCTCTGAGTAACTTTTGCTGAGTCTTCCTTTCATAGTTCTTTATATGAGAAACAGGGCCCTTCTCTGGTTAGAAAACTCATTCCTTATTACAAAAATGACTAGTATTGATGAAACCTTCCTATGAGTTCATAAATGGCTAATATGAAGCTTTGGTGTATATGTATTTATATAGAATACATTTGAAGTAGCCTCACTGATTACAAAAAATTAAGGCCAAAATACAAAAGAAACTTTCTCCTTTCCAGCATTCTGGGAAGAGACTACACATAAGTTTGCTAATAAGGAATAGTACTTCCAGAAGGTACAGTTGTGTGGCAATTAGGAGAATAGCCACTTAGAAAGAAAAAGCTTATGGGAATATGAAGAGGAACAAGTAGGAGAACAAAGCTGACAGAGGAGACTACATTTTCATCACTGAACAAAGGAAACACATGTCAGTTTTGGTTGAACCAGCTAGTGATAAAGATTCCAATGAGAGTTAACCCTAGAGTCAAGTTTGATAAGGTCACTGTGTTGTCAACCCCACGGCACCTGAGAAAGAGCAAGGAGCAACTAAGTACTAGATGGATATGCAGTCTTTGTGTAAGCTCAATAACAATAGATCTAAGTCCGATTGCACAATAAATCAAGGATTGGGCTTTTTTTGGAGGGAAAATGACATAAATCTTTGCCATCTAGATGAATTGAACCTAGAAGCTTCTTAGAAAAAAATCTCTTAGTTCAGAAATAGAGCGAATGGTCTCAACTTTTGAAGACATCTGAACAAAAGTGGCATTTTATTAGCAATTCCTATTCTAAATTCCCAATAATAGCAGAAAAAAAACTAATTTGAATTAGGTACTTGAACCTATAATGCTTATTACTTGATAGATTGTATGGGAAAAAACTAAATAGAACAATATCTAAGAATCTAAAGATTTTTAGTAATGTAAGTGATAATATTGAATTAAAAATTGATCAGATTCAATTTTTATATTCTATAAACATTATCCTTCTTTGCAGTCACAGCATATTTAAAACCATCAGGTAGTTGGCCAAAACAATTACCTAACTAAATTCAAAAGGGTAAAAATTACACAGACTTTATTGTGTGATCACATTATTTAAAAAATAAACAGAACTAAAAATAAATAAAGCCTAAAGGTTACAACAAAGGTTTAAGAAACAAGCTTCCAAACACTTGAAATAAAACTGGGAACAATACCATGCAGTGACTCCAAAGAAAATAAACACTTATAAATCTCGCCATATACCCTGTATGCTGAAAATGATAAAATGCTAATGAAAGAAAGATCTTCATCATGAATTAGATGTTTTAGTATGCAATACTTTAACACATACATAACAAAGATGTCAGTTCTCCTTTAACTGATACATAAGTTCAATGCAATTTCTATAAAAAATTTACCCTAAAATTTGTACGAAAAGACAAACAAGAATAGGCTAAGTATTTTGAAAATGAAGAATAAAGAGGGAGAAATCACACTGCCTGATTTCAAGGCCTACTATATACTTATATTAATTAAAACAATTAGCTAAGACAATTAAGAGGGGAAACATGATAAGAGGTCATAAGAGTGTTAGCCAGCATACCTCAAGCAGAAGCCATAAAGGGCATTCATGGTTTGGCTTTGTCTCTAGTGCCTTTGCCATTTAAAAAAGAAAAAAAAAAATGTGCCCTAGGAAGACAATGGTCCCAGAATGAGGGCTGTTGAATAGCGACAAAGCCACATTGCAGCATGCAGCAGAGCTGCCTCAGCTGATCTGCAAACCTGTAAATGAAGAAACAAATGTGTGATATTGAGCTACAGAAATTTGGGGGATCATTTTTTATGCAGTGGCATTTAAGTCGGAATCTGGCTAATTTAGAGAGTAGCCAGGGACAAGACCATGTAAATTCTGGCCACAAATGTTGGATTTTATCCTAAATTAGGTCTGAAGCCATTAGAAGTTTTTGAGCAAAGGAATGACATGATACAACTTACATTATAAAAGCATGATTCTGCTGCTGGTGGAGAATAAAGTGTGGGATGGAAAGGTGGGAACAGGGAACCCACTTTAAATTTAAATGACTTAAATTGACTAACTTAAATCAGTCAAAATATATTAGTGAATAATAGAGATAGTGGTGGAGATAGTTAGAAAAAGATTCTGGGAACAGCTTGAAGCATGAAGGGAGCAGAATTTGGTAACAGATTGCATGTAGATGGTCAAAAAAATGTAATCAGCTTAGATGGCCCAGACCATAGGAGAAGCAGAAGTGTGGCAAAATCAACAATTTAGTTCTGGACATTTTATTTCTTCTAGATTAATGTCCAAAAACTATGAAATTAGTTTTGAAATGAGCATCAGCCAATGCCAATAAAAGAAATGATAAAACCTTGTTTTAAAAATCACAGTGCTACCAAGCTGAATGAAATTCATGAAAGATCATTATCAACTTTGGTATTAGCTAATTTAAAAAATTTAGAAGAGGTAGGAGGTATTTAAGCCCCTCAAATACAAAAGTTATTTATAGGGATTTAATTAATTTAGATGACTCTAAATTAGTACATGTTTTTATCGTTACAATAAAAAAATGTATTTCCAGCAAACATCACTTACTTATATGGTTCTAGTCAAAAGAGTTGTGAAGATATATTTGGATTTCTTCCTAGACAGAAAGAGGCAGGCACAGCTGTATGCAATTGTGCTTATCAAAAAGGTTCCCACTTTCTCATTCTAGATGCAGAATTCTAGGGCTGCCTTTCTTTAAATAAATTATTTAAAAGAAAGTTATGAATGTCAGAAAGGCAATATTGTGACTAACATTGCAAAGCATCTGATATAGTTTGGCTGTATCCCCACCTAAATCTCATCTTGAATTGTAGTTTCCATAATCCCCATATCTCATGGGAGGGATCCAGTGGAGGGTAATTGAATCATGGGGACAGTTACCCCCATGCTGCTGTGCTGATGACAGTGAGTGAATCTCCTGAGATCTGATAATTTTATAAGGGGCTTTTCCCCCTTTTGCTTGGCACTTCTTCTCTCTCTTGCCACCATGAGAAGAAAGATATTTTTGCTTTTGCTTTTTCCTCTTCTTTTTTTTAATCCCACCCTACTCATATTTCCTTTTTTTTCACCATGATTGTAAGTTTCCGGAGGCCTCCCCAGTCATGTGGAACTGTGAATCAATTAAACCCCTTTCCTTTATAAATTACCCAGTCTCAAGAAGCTTTTTTATAGCAGCATAAAAACAGACTAATACAGTAAATTGGTACCAGAAGTGGGGTGCTGCTATAAGGATACCCAAAAATATGGAAGGAACTTTAGAACTAGGTAACAGGCTGAGTTTGGAACAATTTGGAGGGCTCAGAAGAAGACAGGAAAATGTGAAAAAGTTTAGAACTTCCTAGAGACTTGTTGAATGGCTTTGACCAAAATGCTGAAAGAGATATGAACAATGAAGTCCAGGCTGAGGTGGGCTCTCAGATGGAGATAAGGAACTTGTTGGGAAGTGGAATACAGTTGATTTCTTGCTATGTTTTAGCAAAGAGACTGGCAGCATTTGCCCCTGCCCTAGAGATCTGTGGATCTTTGAACAGGTGGAATAAATTTCTAAGCAGCCAAACATTTAAGAGAAAGCAGAGCATAAAAGTTTAGAAAATGTGTAGCCTGACAATGCAGTAGAAAAGAAAAACTGATTTTCTGAGTAAAGAGTCAAGCTTGCTGCAAATATTTGCATAAGTAATAAGGAGACATATGTTAATCACCAAGGCAATGTGGAAAATGTCTCCAGGGCATGTCAGAGATCTTCACAGCAGCCCCTCCCATTACAGGCTTGGAAGTATAAAAAGGGAAAATTATTTTGTGGGCTGGACCTAGTGTTCACCTTCTCTATGCAGCCTCTGGACATGGTGCCCTCCATCCCAGCTGTTCCAGCTCTAGCCATGGCTAAAAGGGGCCAACATACAGCTCAGGCAGTTGCCTCAGAGGATGCAAACCTCGAGCCTTTGCAGCTTCCATGTGGTATTGGGCCAATGGGTATACATAAGTCAAGAATTAAGGTTTGGGAACCTCCACCTAGATTTCAGAGGATATATAGAAACACCTGGAGGTCCAGGCAGAAGTTTGGTGCAGGGGTAGAGCTCTCATGGAGAACTTCTGCTAGGGCAGTGGGGAAGGAAAATTTGGGGTTGGAGGTCTCACAGAGAGTCCCCACTGGGCCACTGCTTAGTGGAGCTGTGAGAAGATGGTCATCATCCTCCAAACCCCGCAATGGTAGATCCACTGACAGCTTCTACCATGCACCTGGAAAAGCTGTAGGTACGCAGTGTCAGCCCGTAAAAGCTGTAGGTGTGCAGTGTCAGCCTGTAAAAGCAGCCAGAATGGGGGCTCTACCCAGGGCAGAGTTGCCAAGGCCATAGTAGTGCACCTCTCACATCAGTGTGATCTGGATGTGAGACATGGAGTCAAAAGAGATCATTTTTGAATGCTAAGGTTTAATAATTGTCCTTTTGGATTTTGGACTTGCATGGGGCCTGCAGTCTCTTTGTTATGGATAACTACTCCCTTTTGGAATGGGTGTATTTACCCAATACCTGTAATCCCATTGTACCTGGGAAGTAATCAACTTGCTATTATTGATTTTAAGGCTCATAGGATAAAGGGACTTGCCTTGTCTCAGATAAGACTTTGGACTTTAACCTTTGGGTTAATGCTCAAATGAGTTATGACACTGGGCAACGATTTGGAAGGCATGATTATGTTTTGAAATGTGAAGACATAAAATTTGGCAGGGGCCAGGGGTGGAATGACATGGTTTGGTGGTGTTCCCACTCAAATCTCATCTTGAATTGTCGTTCCCATAATACTCATGTATCATAGGAAGGACCCAGTGGGAGGTAATTGAATCATGGTGGCAGTTACCCCCATGCTGCTATTCTTATGATAGTGAGTGATGGTATAATACCATCAGACCATGAGGTATGATGGTTTTATAAGGGGTTTCCCCTCCTCTTGCTCAGCATATAGATAGACTGCTAACCAGACTAATTTTTTTAAAAAAAGAGAGGGAGAGAAGAATCAAATAGAAACAATAAAAAATGATAAAGAGGGTATCATCACTGATCCCACAGAAATACAAACTACCATCAGAGAATACTATAAACACCTTTATGCAAATAAACTAGAAAATCTAGAAAAATGGATAAATTCCTGGACACATACATGATCCCAAGACTCAACTAGGAAGAAGTCAAATCCCTGAATAGACCAATAAGAAGTTCTGAAATTGAGGCAGGAATTAATAGCCTACCAACCAAAATAAGACCATGACCAGACAGATTCACAGCCAAATTCTACCAGAGGTACAGAGAGGAGCTGGTACCATTCCTTCTGAAATTATTGGAACTACTGGGATTGTTTGGAAACAATCGAAAAAGAGGGACTCCTTCCTAACTCATTTTATGAGGCCAGCATCATCTTGATATCAAAACCTGGCAGAGACACAACAAAAAAAAAAAATTTCAGGCCAATATTCATGATGAACATCAATGAGAAAATCCTTAATAAAATACCAGCAAATTGAATCCAGCAGCACATTATAAAGCTTATCCACCACGATCAAGCTGGCTTCATTCCTGGAATGTATGGCTGGTTCAACATACACAAATCAATAAACATAATTCATCACATAAACAGAACCAATGACGAAAACCACATGATTATCTCAATAGATGCAGAAAAGGCCGCTGATAAAATTCAACACCATTTCATTCTAATTTCATTCTAAAAACTCAATAAACTAGGTATTGACAGAATGTATCTTAAAATAATAAGAGCTACTTATGACAAACACACAGGCAATACTGAATGGGCAAAAGCTGGAAGCATTCCCTTTGAAAATCAGCACAAGACAAGGATGCCCTCTGTCACCACTCCTATTGAACACAGTACTGGAAATTCTGGCCAGGGAAATCAGGCAAGAGAAAGAAATAAAGGGTATTCAAATAGGAAGAGAGAATATCAAATTGTCTCTGTTTACAGATGACATAATTTCATATTTAGGAAACCCCATCATTTCAGCCCAAAATCTCCTTAAGCTGATAAGGAACTTCAGCAAAGTCTCAGGATACAAAATCAATGTGCAAAAATCACAAGCATTCTCATACACCAATAGACAGGGAGTCAAATCATGAGTGAACTCCCTTTCACAATTGCTACAAAGAGAATAAAATCCCTGATTCCTGGAATCAACTTACCAGGTATATGAAGGACCTCTTCAAGGAAAACTACAAATCACTGCTCAAGGAAATAAGGGAGGACACAAACAAATAGAAAAACATTCCATGCTCATGGATAGGAAGAATCAATATCATGAGAATGGCCATACTCCCCAAAGTAATTTATAGATTCAGTGCTATCCCCATCAAGCTACTATTGATTTTCTTCACAGAATTAGAAAAAAACTACTTTAAATTTTATATGGAACCAAAAAAGAGCCTGTATAGTCAAGACAATTCTAAGCAAAAAGAACAAAGCTGGAGGCATCACACTACTTGATTTCAAACTATACTACAAGGTTACAGTAACCAAAACAGCATGGTACTGATACCAAAACAGATATATAGACCAATGGAATAGAACAGAGGCCTCAGAAATAACACCACACAACTATCTGATCTTTGACAAACCTGACAAAAACAAGCAATAGGGAAAGGATTCCTTATTTAAAAAATGGTTTTGGGAAAACTGGCTAGCAATATGTAGAATTCCAAAACTGGATCCCTTCCTTGCATCTTATACAAAAATTAACTCAAGATGGATTAGAGATTTAAATGTAAGACTTAAAACCAAAGAAACTCTAGAAGAAAAGCTACACAATACCATTCAGGACATAGGCTT